>RXPK01003104.1:0-42356 GCA_004143645.1 Protaetia brevitarsis | reverse complement strand
GAAAATGCTGATTTGCTCAATATGCTGAAGAACTCAAGTTACTGTCGGAGCAATTTTCAACAGATTTAGCGATTTTAAAACATGGAAGACAGTTTCAATTTATTAGCTACTCAACAAAAGTAATGCACAAATGCTCCAATACACTTGCAAATGGAGTTGATCGAGCTTCAAGAAAACTCACTCTTAAAATCTAAATTTGAAGACGTGGAGTTGCGCGATTTCTACAAAAAGTACCTCAAAGAAGACCATTTTCCGGAGCTTAGAAAATTCGATTGATTTATGCGTTTGGCAGTACTTATAAATGCGAACAGTTCTTTTCAATGATGAAAGTTAATAAATCAAAACATCGTACAAGGCTGACTGACGATAATTTGGAAAATTCTTTACGTCTTTGTATCAGTGGAATTCATCCACAAACATCGATGGATTAGTTTCCCAAATTCAAGCTCAAGGATCTCATTGATTTCGTTGTCGCTATTTAACTTTCGTAGTTTGTAATAATTCCAAATTTCACGATTTAATTATAATGTTGTATCTATTTTTTTCATTTCATTTTCTTATTTTAATAAATTGCATTATAATAACATTGTCGTATTATTTCATGTCTGATATCTATCGCGAACAATTATGAACACTAATTTAAAATGTACTACTTTTTGCACACTAAAGTTTGGCCCACAACATGTCAAAGGCAGAGAGAGAACAAGCCTTTGTAAGCCTTTAGGCTTACATTTTTTTTACTTGCACATCTTAAATCCGTTTTTTTTTTTTTTCTCGTAAATGTATCTTTGGGTGTAACTTACTCAGAAACAACAAAAAAATCCCATCATTTCCACCATTTAATCTGGTCCAATCTGGCCCAAACAAAATACATACCTATCATGTGCTCCAAAAGTATATTCCATCCAATCATAAAAGCCCAGAACTCTCCTATGCTTATGTAAGTGTAAACGTAGGCCGAACCAGCTTTCGGAACCCTAGTTCCGAACTCTGCGTAACACAAAGCGGAAAGAAGGGATGCTAAACCAGCCAGCAAGAAAGACAAAATAATCCGCGTCCGGCAATGCACGTGCCACTGTTCAGCTAAAACGTAGATACAGGCACCACCATATGACCAACACCTAGAAATTTATTGTATCATAAAACAACCTAACTTCTTCTCATGCAAAATTAGCGCCAAATATATACATATATCACGCAGTTTTCTACTTTTCAACCTGTCAACGTCAAAAGTCAAAATCGTTCGTTATAAATTTAAATTTTGCTTAAAAACGTACCCAATAACGTTATATCGAAGGTGTTCAGACATCTGTTCAGAGGTGTTTCCATTACATCCGCTGGCAGTTGTTTCGTTCGATTCATTTTCGAACATAACCCCGACATCACGTGACCCAAAATCATCTTTCGAGAACTAGGCATGGTAAATATAAAGCAGCTCCTGAAAAATATCGGTTTTTCAGCTGTTGAAATTGGAAAAATTAGCTCCAATATTATTATTGCTTGACTGAATAAATGTTTTATTAGCATATGGTTGGAATCACACTGATCTTACCTCTTCCCTTCTGTTGCTTGTGTTGGAAAACTGTTGAATTTCTTTTCTGTTCGTTGTTTCGTATTTTTTTTTATATAATATATATTAGTGATTTTTACGGTGTTCTCTTTCTAAAAGATCTTTCGTTTATATCGTTTAAGTGAATAGGAAGGTTCGGTGGTGAGAGGATTTGCGCAAGCACGCGAAAAGATCAATATTTTGGAATAAAACAAGCTGGGTATATACAGGGTTGTTCACGCTATGTGGCACGGAATACTGTGGGTAAAATACTCGACATTTTGGAATAGCTGGGAGTCTATTGTAACTTTTTAAAATTATTTTCATATCACACGGGTGCTCCAAAAGCTTTAAAAGTATCAAAGTTGTTTTTTCTAAATGGAACCTCTTGTATATTATTGCATTTCTGAATTCCCGGATCAAAAAAGTGTGTGTTTCAATAAGCTTAAATCTTGAAATTTTTCTAAATAATTTAAAAAATTGACCTAATTTTCAGGTTTAAAACACTTAAGAAGTATGTAAGTTATGCAAGCGAAATTTACAGTAAAATCTAAAAATAGACCATATTTTATAATCCAATTATAATAAACTTTACAACTTAGACAGAGTGTTTAAAAGTTAGAACCACTCAATTAAAAGCTACAAGTGGCAATAATTTGATTAATTTAAATAGAATGCCCTATTTTTTTAACTTGCCAGCAAATGCACTTGTTCATTACCTATCGAAGCTTAATCTTTTAAGTCTTAGTCATGTTTTTATGATAAATTATAATTTTACAATTCAGTACCAACTGGTGTTTAACTAAAATTATTTATTACTTTAAATTATAACATATTAGTATAATTATTAAGTGACAAAACTGCATCTCTCAGTTCTTCTATGGTATGATGAACATGAAGTAATCTAATGGGGTTAGATCAGGCGATCTTGGTGGCCATCTTTGTGCTCTAACGAACCTGTCAGCAAAAAACTGTTGAAGATATTGGCAGGTTTGTCGAGCAGTATGTGCTGGAGCATTATCGTGCTGAAATAACTGCTTCAAGCTCATTTTCTTGTACTCTGCAATAAACAATTCCAACATCTGTTGGTAACGTTGGGCTGTTACAGTTTCCTCGAAGAAAATTGGCCCTATTATTCGTTGCCTGGACATAGCTAACCAAACTCCAACTTTTACCGGATGCAATTGCGTTTCTCGAAATTCGTGTGGATTTTCTGCAGACCCTAATAGCCAAATTTAAATTTCCCGCTACTATTTTTAGTGACTTCAACGTAAACCCATTAAAATAACTATTAATGTAGTACAGAATGGTAGGTAATTTTATGTTTCAAAGTTGAAGTCACTAAGAATAATTGAGGGCATTTAAATTTGGCTATGTGGGGACCAGATACAATAGTTTTGAAAATTGATATAGTCTGTTAAATAAAACCAGGCTTCATCTGAGAAAAATGATTTGTTTAGCAAGTCATCGTCCCTTAAATTGTTATTAAACCAATGACAATATTCCAATCGCCTATCGTGATCTAATGGTATAATTCCGGTACCGTAGAAACTTTATAGGGATGAAAATGTAACTTTCTTTTGACAGCTTATTGCGCTGAAGTGTATGATAAGCCTATAAAATTATAAAATGTAATAAACTATTTCACTTAATGTTAATATTGATTTTTTACCTGTTTGTTGAGCTATTACCACAGATAAATTCCCTTATTTTCTTACAGTATTCAGAAATACTATTGTTGGTGATATTAGATGTAAATATAAACGATTTGAAAAAATTATAATGTCGCTAAATGTCAAGAAAATTCATTTAATGTATGAAATTTGTATGTAGCTAACTTCGCTCATTAAATTGATAATAAGTACAGATAAATTTTTCCGGAAAACAGTTTTTTTCTTACGACAATCATTTTGAATCAGACGCTACATGTCTTTTAGACCTATTAAAACACCCTGTACACATGGATGTATAACAATACCACATAATCAATCTGTAAAATGAATCAAATACAAGATAGTACATATTGTGTTTTATTTCATAATATACCTATCTTAATGATGTATAAAAATAAAATATTATTACATAATAATATCATTTCATTACAATTAATAACTTCAGTGTTAGTTATTAGCAGATCTCTTAAATATATACATGTATTATTTCTGCAGTTATAGTGATTTTGATGCACTGAATTTGGTAGGTTGGTAATACTGAATCAATATCTGATTTGATTTCAGCAATTACTGTGAAAATTTGAGGTTATGGATAAATTAGCTGTCAAACAAATACTTAATCTATTTGTTTTGAATCGAATTATGAATAAAATGTAATGTTGTTTTAATCACTAAACCAAAAATTGAATTGCACACGTAATCCACTATATCGATATTTTTGTTTCATTAAAAAGTGCATTAAAAACACAAGTTGTTACTAAATTTGGTATTAAAATCCTTCTAAGTGGAAAACATTTTCAACTCTGCGATGATTAGTTAGGCCATGTTTGCTCAATAGATCAGCCCCATTAAGCTATAGAAAACAATAATTAAAAAATGGTTTAATAATAATCCTTTCATAAACAAAATCGATTTTACCTTTAATTCTTTGACATCCTCGAAATTATAACCTTTATAAAAAGCTATACTTTGCAGCGTCCTAATTGACCTAAGTCTGCGTGTTGGGTCCAGCTCCAACAATCTTAGGAGCAAGTCTTTGGATGCCATATCTAAATCTGTGTCTTCAGGAAGATTGATCTGCAAGGTTTCCGTACTTAGGACGTTCAGGGTAATGATGTTTGGAAACTATAAAATGCAAAAGAAAAATTGATATAAGAAATGTTCTGATACAAAGGAAGATCAGTTTATGCATTTATGGATATTTTATATCTAGATTAGTCATTAAAAAAAAAAATAAGTGACATTGAGAACTTTTTGCTGACGAAATTTCGTTCATATTCAAAAAGTTGTGTTGTTTTTATAAAGATTAAGTCAACAAAAGGTAGTGGATGGAACATCTACTACCGAAAAATAATTTTATTTTGTTTTCTTCATGAATAGAAAGATAATAAAAAAAATATGCCCTCTGACATATACCTAGAATATTTGAAATATTGCCGGAAATTTGCTTCGACTAAAAACAACGCGTTTGTAATCGCGATTGAAAAGTCAATTAAGGAATAGATAGATGGCATGATAATCTTCTTTTACTAGCCTTAGCAATGCCCGATGTGTGCTCGTACAAAAAAAAAAACAAATATTACCAAAAAGTAATTAAATTTTAAATTGGAAAACCACGATCCGTTATAGCCAGGAGAGAGAATGTTTGGTGCTGTTTCTTTCCGTTAGTTAACTAAGATGTAAGTGATGGTAGAGAAAAAGTGATTTCTGAAACAGTGGCGACTCGCTACAATGTATATACTATAACCGAAATTGGGTTTTATCATTTAAAAAGGGATTTTATTTTAAGAGAAATAAACAAAATAAATAACACAAATAAGTGTTTAAATAATGAATAATTATTAAATTTGGTAATGCAATACACTCGATTATATCCAAAGCTAAGGTTTACATTCAATATACTAATTATTTATTTAGATGTATTATTTAAATAATTATCTGTGAATAATTTTATTGACAATATATCTTTCCTTTTTTGCCATTTTAATTTTATTTATTATTGATGAGTTACCTCAGCTTTGAAACGAATAATAAACAGGTATATTGTCCTTCATAGATAACGAATAAAAGATAATCTTATTCATTGTCGGTGCGTAACAAATAATACGTATAATTCAGGTTCATTCGTTATTTTCGAGTAATAAATTTTGTCTACTATTAAACTATAGCGAATAATGAATAACGTTATTTATTACTCACGAATAGCAACTCAGTTAATTTTTAATTGTTATTTTTTAATTCGAATAAATTCTATACATCGTTGAATAACAATGAATAATAATAAGTTTACCATCCGCTCACAGATAACAAATAATAGATAATTTAGAAATTGCTCTTAATGTTTACGCAAATGCTCATGTACAACAAATATTTAGTCGTTATTTACGAACTTAAAATAATTTTGTTCATCTTGGATGACATCGAATAATAAATAAATTTATTTGCTATATAACAGAGAACAAATATAGTTTATTTCTATTCATTACTTTTCATTCGAAAAATTCTATACCTCGTTGAATAACAGTTAATAATGAATAAAGTTTACCATCCGCTCATAGATAACAAATAATAGATAATCTTGAGAATTGCTCATAATGTTTACCCAAACGCTCATGTATAATAAATGTTCAGTTGTTATTTATGAACTCAAATGAATTTTATTCATCTTTGGATGACATCGAATAATAAATAAGTTTATTTGCTATATAATAGATAACATATAATGAATAAGCTTGTAGGTAACAAATATAGTTTATTTCTATTTAGTGTTCGTTGTCATTCGAATATGAACAAAAGTTATTCGAATTTAAAAGCAACGAATAAAAATAAACGATATTTGTTTCCCACAAGAAACTAATTAAATTATCTATTATTCGTTATCTATGAACCCCAAATAAAATTTATTTGTTTTGTAATATTGTAATATTATTTACAATAAATTTTATTTGGGGTTCATAGATAACGAATAATAGATAATTTAATTAGTTTCTTGTGGGAAACAAATATCGTTTATTTTTATTCGTTGCTTTTAAATTCGAATAACTTTTGTTCATATTCGAATGACAACGAATACTAAATAAGTTTATTTGCTGTTCATAGATAACGAATGATAGATAATCTTATTAATTTTATGTGTGTAACAAATATGGTATATTTCTAAATTTCTATTCGTTGCTTTTAAATTAAAATAACATTTGTTCATCGTTGAATGACAACGAATAATAAATAAAATAAATCTTATTTGCAGGTCATAGATAACGAATAATAGATAATTTAATTAGTTTCTTGTGGGCAACACATAGTTAATCTTTATTCGTTGCTTCTGAATTTGAATAAATTTTATTCATCTGCGAATGACCACGAATACTAAACAATTTCATTTGCTGTTCATAGATAACGAATGATAGATAATCTTATTCATTTTATGTGTGTAACAAATATGGTATATTTCTATCCGTTACTTTTAAATTAGAATAACTTTTGTTCATCGCTGAATGACAACGAATAATAAATAAAATAAATCTTATTTGCAGGTCATAGATAACGAATAATAGATAATTTAATTAGTTTCTTGTGGGCAACACATAGTTAATCTTTATTCGTTGCTTTTGAATTTGAATAAATTTTATTCACCTGCGAATGACCACGAATACTAAATAATTTTATTTGCTGTTCATAGATAGCGAATGATAGATAATCTTATTCATTTTATGTGTGTAACAAATATGGTATATTTCTATCCGTTACTTTTAAATTAGAATAACTTTTGTTCATCGTTGAATGACAACGAATAATAAATAAAATAAATCTTATTTGCAGGTCATAGATAACGAATAATAGATAATTTAATTAATTCATTTCTATTCACTCCTTTTGAATAAGAAATCATGTTATTCATCGCTCGTAGACAGTTAAGACAGTACGTACATAGATTTTGCACAATTTTGGGTGAAATAAGAACTTTTGGTGCCCACTAATTATATTCGAATTTATATTACATTTTAAGGAAAAAAGATATCCTGCAGCGATCCAAATGCAAAAGAAAAATACATATTTATAAAAACCAAGAATGTTATATATCACTTCTATTAATTAAACTAAGTAATATATAACATGCAATTAATATTACTGAAAGACGAAATATTGAAGCAATAATCGGGAACATGTGGCCGACTTGAGCAACGCAGATTACCAGATTAAAATCATGTTATTACCTGGAATAGCATCGTTACTAGCTACAGAATCCTATTAAGAAACGCAGATGAGATATTGCCTCACTTGATGGATAAGTAACTGTACATACATGGCAATCTACCGGAGTTGAACGTGTGGCCAATAAGCTGAAGGCATGTATGTGATATGTACATAAAGAAGGAACACATAGAACATATAAAAACATAAAAAGCATGCGCTACAAGCGCGCTAGAGTTAGGTATAACAACTTGGCCATTATGATGTGTCTTTTCTAAGAAATTTACGAAATTTTGGTGAAATAATAAGTAGGAGTCGTTTCCCGTACTTAAAAGCATTTATTGATGCAAATATTCCGATGGAATTAGTTACTGGTTAGGCTAAAGTTCCAGTGTGAAGAAATAAAACTGCCAGAGGAATTACTACCAAGGATCTACAGTTTCAGAGAATTAAAACCAGAGCAGAGATGATAAGAGTTGTGTTGACTGAAATACATGGAAAAACATGGGTGTTAAGACCAAATGATAAAGGCGTCCATCAAATTATTTTTGAAAACAACAGCCTTAATCACCGAAAAGACAAATATTATCTCTACCTAAGGATGGCCTTTTGGTCTTTGCTGTGTATTTAAAAAAAATTATGTTGAAGATGGTCCCAAATGTACGAAATGTGGTATTGTATTTTTTATAACACCATGTGATACAGAATAAAAATTTGGCTTAAAAAAGTTTTTTTTTCGTTTTCCGTTATCTGTTCAAATAACCGCACTAGACAAGAAATAAGAATTTTGCGATTTTCTTTTTTTTTCTAATATCTCAAAAACTATTGACGGTATTTGAATTTCTCTACACAATTTTATTGCTCACCTAATTGCGCAACTTCTCTCTAAACCGTTCACGAAATCCCTATGCATAGGGCCCTTATCTTGGACAGTTTGTATATTGAAGGAAGCATTGGTTTCATTTAATGGATAAAAGAAATAAGAGAATTAAATATAAAAAGCCAAGAGACGGCAGTGTTTCTGGAGATTTCACGTCAAAAGGTTACTTTAGAACACTTTGAGTGCACCTACATTGGATCAACCAGACAGGAACAAACGAAAAAATCATGTTCTTCGTCTACAAGTTTAAAGAAATTAAAATTGCACAAATGGACTTGGAAATCGACTGATATGTGTCCCCACATGGAGCCAATTGTTTTTTTTGCTTCAAGGTCTTCAATTTTTTATCTACAGCAAGTATGTCTGTGGTTGGGACATAATAATATTGTCAGTCATGTGGGAATGAAATAAGACCACATGATTTCAACATATCTTTTTAACACAAATTTCGAGGAAGAAATCACGGATGAGATAAGCTGGAATCAATCCAACTGCAGAGACAGGTTCAGAAAATTGAACTGGTTTATAGACGGATCAAAAAACCGAAAACGGGTTTTCACCTCTTCCACTAGGAAAATATGCCACGGTTTTTCAAGTAGAGGCATACGCAATATTGCATTGTGAAACTAAAATCAATCAGAGGGCTTATGAAAATAAGCGAATCCGTATTACTACAGACAGCTTGGTGGTACTGAGGGTACTAGTGAACCCCAAGATACAATTAAGACTGGCTCTGGAATATACCTATTCGAGAACTGCATTAAAGTTACTTTCTTGTAGATGCCCGGACATTTAGCAGTCGAAAGAAACGAAAAAGCCGATGAGTTAGCAAGAAATGGGTCATCTACTTCATATATAGGCTCGCAATCTGTTCTAGAAGCGTCTAAAAACACTGTACGAGAGCAGGCAGCAAAAAGAACATTGGGTTAATACAACCACGCAAACTCATGGTAGACTTTATCAAGGAACCATCGAAAGAGAAGAATGGAGAACGACAGCAGCTCACATCAGTAGGAATCATCTTCGCATCGTGACAGGTCTTCTAACAGGACACTGTATACTAAAAGGACACCTGTAGAAAGTTGGGATTAATACTGGAGATACCATGTTCCTATTACTTCTCATGAACTATTTAAAGTTATTCACAGTTTAGCTAATAAAAAATCTACTGGTCTTGATGAAGTACCTATAACTTTAATTAAAGAATGTAGTAATGAATTACCTGAATTTCTTGCGTGTGATATCAATGAATCTGTGATGCAAGGTAAATTTCGAACTGCTCTCAAATCAGCGGCGGTCTCTCTATTACATAAAAAAGGTGATCCCACAAATATTGAAAATTATCGCCCAATTTTACTTCTAAGTGTATTTTCTAAAATTTTTGAGAAAATAATCTCTAATGGAATATATTTTATCTTGACAAATATCACTTGATTTCTGATGTCAGTATGGTTATAGGCCTGGGCATTCTACAAAAACTGCTATACGTGACTGCATTCAACATATTTATGACCAAATGGATGTCGGTAGATTTGTAGTTTGTATTTTATTTGATCTAACAAGAACTTTTGACACAGTTAGATGCTCGTTATTCGTGGTATTTTAAATCAATGGATAGTCTCTTTTTTAAGCGATAGAAAGATAATTGTAAAACATGTAAAGTCTGAACCATACCCTGTCAATGTAGGTACACCGCGAGGCGGTGTAATGGGACCTTTGATTTTTTTGTTATTTATTAATGATCTCCCGCATTATATCTTTGAAGGGAATTTTTTTTTTTTGGATGCCGACGATGTTTGCATTGTTATAAGTAGTGACAACAAGTTTGATATTTTGAAAAAAGTTGATACAGTTTTGAGTGAATTTGAGAGATGGTGTTCTGCTAACTAACTAAATATAGATGTTCCTTCGAATTTAATTTTTCGTTTAATGACCAGAAAATAATGTCCTCGTCAACTTGCAAATTTTTGGGTATTATTTCGGATAGTAATTTAGCGTAGGACGATCAAACAGAGAGCATATGTGTTAAGCTTCAAAAAGCCTATTATGTCATTAGTTCACTCAAATCTGTCTTGGATACTAAGTCATTAATTGATATTTATTACGCATTTGTGTATTCTGCTTTGACTTATGGAATTATGGTTTGGGACCAGGCGGGTACACAAGTCGTGTGTTTGTGATGCAAAACCGAATCTTTCGACTGCTGTTTGATTTACCTTTTAATAGTTCGTGCAGAACAACTTTTAAAACACATGACATTTTGACCATAACTTCCATCCATATCTATAAACTTTTAATTCACTTGCATATCAATTGTTACGCTACACAGTAGCATACAGCCCGGATTAAAAAAATAAATTTTAAAAGAAATACATTAATTGAAATAGGAAAAATCAAGTTTTATATCTACCAGTGTCATCTATTTTTTATAATTTTGATTTAGAAGTGTTCTGTCTCACCAGCCAGATGGCATGCAGGGCGAGAAATTTCCGATCGAGGGGCGGTGACATAAAAAAAATATTGAATGGCTCGTTACTTTCTTATATTTTAACTCAGTACGCATAGGGATGTGATGGGATGATGTTGTCAATTGTCCTCTCCCTCAAATTCAATGTTTAAGACCAGTTTAAATGCTCTCATAGGCATGATGATGTCGTGCCTTAATCGTATTCAATCCCTTATGTGTAAAAGAAACATTTAAGTGCGAATAAAAGTGACTTTATTTAATAAAAGAAATTACTAAATGTGAATTTGTTTATAATCAGACATAAATCTTTGGATAATAATCTCAGGTAAGTCCATGGGTCCGTTCAATTAATAACACTAAAGTTTCATTAAGTAATTCCATCTTTTGCAATTCAAATTCATAGTTTCTTACTTAAATACGTTTGAAATAAATTTTAAAAATCCCGCGTTTTCTGACCGTTCAAATGGAGTTATATTAGATTTGAATAAACGTGTGAAACAGAGTAGCCAACCTTGATGGTAAATCACTGGATATTGGTTCGTAACGTAAAAACATAACAAATACATATAAACCTAATTACACAAATTTCCCCAAAGTAACTGGAGACCGCTTAGCTATGTTACAAACGATTTTCTAACCTCAAATTTTGCACAACGGATTAAAATAAGATTTTTTATAAGTATAATTGAATTTAGATTAGCATTGAAATAATACGTTTATTTTTTATTTTTTTAGGTAGATTTGGCGAAGAGTACCTTTTTACAGGACCGAATTCTGCGATCATCGGTGGTCAGGACTGTTCAGGTCGGATATGGGCTCTGGTTCGGGTACATCGAAGATAGGTACTTCAGATCAGAGAGGATGGGTCGCTCAGGACAGGAACATTACTCGGAAAAGTCGTCGTTGAAGAAAAATTTCCCAAAAATCGTGTGTAATTTGGAATAAAATTTATGTGAAAAACTTTGTTTAACAATTAACCATTACTTTTAGATTGAAATTTGGGATAAAATTGGATTTTATCGAAAAAGCCGTTAAATTTCAAGAGAACAAACAGAAATATGTCTGCCTCGAACTGAGTTCGATTAGTGAATGGTTCGAATTGAAAATGTTTTAACTGACTTCCATGCGATTGTCTCCAAGCAAGGAGTCCAACTGTCTTTTATGAGAATCCGTTAAAATAACCGAAATGAGGAGCCTCCATTTGTTTTACATATGAGAATGGCCATGTGATCGACAGGAACTATCGTATGTTTCAACGATGTGAAAATAAATAAAATTACAAAATCTGGAATCACCTTACACTTTTTATATAACAAAGGTATGAGTCTCTGAATTATGAGAAAAATACATTTGAAATTTTTAAACGCTTATTACTATAAAAAAATTAACAATCTAAAATTCATTACTATGCCCCCAAAAGGTAGGCAACCATTTATACACATAGAATTGTTACAGAATCCAATTTCCAGCAATTCCCATGTCTGTCTGTTGACATATCAAAGCAATTGGTCTGCCAATGCATATAAAAACATTATTAAACAAAAATTTACAGAAATAAATACTCTGTAAAAGAAATAAAACTGTTCACTCGAATTAAAGGTGGATCCAAATTTGATCTGTCAAAATCTATTGTAAAATTATACTATTCAAATTCTAATATTCATTTTCGATGTGTAGGTGTATCACTGCTGATCATCTTGCTTCCTGAAGGGAAAATTCTAAAGGAAAATGCCTCGAAGGACTTGCCAAATGCAGAGATTACCTACATCACCTGGACATCGTCTAGCTGTCTGCTGCTACATATTATATCCTTTTTCTATTATATCTAATAAGTTTTAAAATATAACGAAGTAAAATAGAAACATTCCCTTTTTAAATAATAGTAGAATATTAAATACTCTCTCCATAACACAATATTGGAAAGTTATTCGACTTTTGCTAGCGTCCATGGGCGCTGCACCCGACATAGGAATAATATTGTTTTAAACAGAGATTGCCACTCTTTCTATAGAAAATCACCAATGTTTGTAGGTTTTGGCAAGCTAAAAAGGAACCCAAAGAATTGCTTCGATCAACCTGTACAGATTAGTGAACAAATGGCAGACTAAATACAAAAAGCCAAGAGGTTATAGGGTTTCCAGACACTCCATGTCAGACGGCTCCCACAACAAAGAAAAAAATTTTGTCTTAAGACCTCGAGGTATGATGTCACCTTTTTCTGTAAAGAAATCAAAACACAAAACGGAAAGATTTTTTGTTGTTGTTGTTGTTTTGAACAAATTTCCCATCTTGCATCATCTTCCTTGAAGAACACAACTTCAGCACCGCAAAACAACACCACAACCCATTCCAAATGACGATCACAATTAATTAACAATGCACGGTAGCTAATTACACTTATATATTCAACAACAAACATAATCTATGCTTGGATTCACAATAGTCGTGAACTCTTGGTCGAAAGAGAGGTGTGTCTATTTATAGAATATACATAATTGTCTAGTTTAACGCGTTCTTCGACTCCTATTTCCTTATTCGCGGCCACGCGGACAGAGAGGCCAAGTACAACAGGATAAAATGGTGGATAATGATGGTGGCAGAGTGTGAAAGAAATGTTTGCAGAATATCCGCTATGACCGGATTGGAGAAGTATCGTGTTTGCGCTGAACTCGAGTGTTTGTATGTGTGTGGTGTATACTTAAAGCGTTGCTGGATCATTAGTAATATATAACGTGTGGCTTCTGTATTTAACGATTTTTACTTAGAAGTACAGTTCCTGTCGCGAGAATATGCCAACATGATTGCTTGTGTGCATTTCTCTGTTTTGCTGCATATAGGCAACATCTGCCAAAATTCACGCTGAAGGAAAGATCAGAGTTGGAATTCCTTCTTTTTTGAAGTATGTGTTGCAACAACATGTTTTAGATCGCACAGGGATAAAGGAAGAGCTCAGAGAGAATTTCTCCAAGAAAAAAAATTCTCTTCACGCAGGATTCGACCCTACATCCTCTGGCTTACCGGACGAGCGCTTTACCAATTAAACTAGTAGAGGATGCGAATGCCAGCGTTTAACCAAACATATATACGTCGATATTAGATCTCTGAAAAGGCCGGCAGTACGATAGATATGCAATGATTGCAAGTTTTGTTACAGTTTGCAAACAAAAAAAAAAAGGGAAAAAGCAAGAAAACAAGGTCCTGATCCTCAGAAAATTCTTTAATATATCACACGACTGGTTTCGCTCTAGCCGAGAATTCTCAGATCAGAATTCAAAATCAGTTTAAAATCAGTCAAGATTTAAAAAACATAAGTAAAATTGGAAAGTGCAATGTAAAAAGTAGAAATAAGTAAAGTTTTACATTGCACTTTCCAATTTTACTTATGTTTTTTAAATCTTAACTAATTTTAAACTGATTTTGAAGAAGCAGCTAGGTTCCAGGTTAAAAGACTGCACTGAGAAAAATGTGCCAAGTGTTTACTTGATAAAAAAATTATTTACAATAGATAAAGTTTTACTTGGAACCATTCTCGTTAATTAATACCTGCAACTAAACCCAGTTTCCTGAATTGAAAGTTGTTACTGTAAATAGTGCTTTTATTAACGGCTATTGCACAGCGTTCCTGACAAATTTGTGGTAAGTATAACTTATGACTACTGGTACTGTATCTAACTACAGCACATGCTTAGTAGAAGTATCAACAATGCTGATCGCTATTAAACTCATATATTTTCTTAAATAGGTAACAACTTGCCACAACTATGATTATTTGAGTTTTGCTGCCACCCCGTGATTGTTTTACCATTCCTGATTGGCTAAATGCGGCGGAGTAATGAAATAGTCCTCGAGACGGCTACGCGCGCAGGCGCGGGCTAGCGTCAAGTAAGAGTTACGGATGTGGGAAAAGGTCGTCCAAAAAAGGTGGCCAAGGAGTACGGCCATTGTAGGCCAGTTGGAACGCAAATATGTTAAAAATACCGGGTGGGTTAACTCAAGGCCTCATCCGTATAAAGAATCCCAGCGAAAGAAGAAGTACCGAGCCTATAAGCAATCGGATGTTTCAAGATTGCAGTTTTAAACCACGTGGTGGGATATTTGAATTCCCCATCATTGTGATGATATCTGCGCCCGCTGGTGTAGTTAAAGTGTGGATGCCGTCGCTAGTGATCCGACAGTCCAAGTGCCATCTGCAGTTAGGGATACCGCGACGAAGTAGCCGTTTTCGAGGCGATCACCGGATATAACCGCCACGTACGCCGACAGAGGATCAACTCGCCGAGACAACGCCCAGTGCAAAGAACCAACAGAAACCGCAAGTTTACCGCCTAGGTATATTATTTCTTTATTTCTTATTAGTTGTAACTTCAAAGCCATATTTCTCTTTGTCCTTTGTTTAGATTTCAATAATTTCAATAACTAAATAACGTTTCAAGGGGTCCCCTTATCTTTTATTATTGCTTTGTTCATTTTTTCATTATTCAGGAATATATTTTATGAGTCATTACGTTGTAAATTGTTTTTTAAAAAAAAAACTGTTAAAGTGAAACCAATATCTTTCATTCATATCAGGTAGTCACTGTATTTGTTCTATACAAAATAAAACTATTACTAATAATACTGCTTTTTATTTAAATTTATATTAAATATTCACTACACTTCCTCGTTTCCTGCACTACTTATAAGTTGAGCAACAAATTTAAGGTAGTATATTGTATATTTATAGCAAACCATTACCTTTTATACAGGTGTATCAAATAAGAAAGCAAATTTTGCTTGGGTGTTAACTACACGACATATAAAGCACAACCCGCCGAAACCGATTTCATCATTAAAAAATAAAAAAAGTAAAATTTAGAAAGAAAGAAAAATTCTTTAGTCCGGCCTGACGCAAAGAAACGTCATGTTAAGCTAAACGTGGATTATGTATAAATACATTGCACTCATTTAGTATTATTCTTAATGGTATGCCGTAAGTTCATTTAACGTCATTCTGAATAAATAAAGGCCAATCGGCCAGTGTGCCCTTGTAAAAATAGCAAAACTGAGGCATTTTAAATTTCTTCTTTTTATAAAATAACATTCCTTATTTGTTAGAGCATTCTACGTAAGTCTACAAAGTATTATTTTTAATATTCTGATAAGACGTTGGAGTTTCACCGGATATGCGACTTCAGCAGTTACAAAAACGTAAATATTTTTCTTTTGCTTTGTCGAATCGAGAGTTAGTTGTTAATAAACGGTACCACATGAATCTGAGTTATTTCTTTTGGATTTATTTAATCAAATAACGCAAAATGAATTGAATCGAATTACACAGAAATAAATGTAGATACAGAAAATTTGCAAACACGCCTTTTTACTATGATATCGCGCGAAAATGAATCTATACATTCCGCGCTTTTGCCGATGCATCAAGTTTCGATTTTCTTTATATGAAATGAAGGTGGTCCTGAAAAGGATTGTTTTTTCGAGACGGGAAGAATTTAAATAAAATGTTCGAAGTGGCTTGCACTCCAAGCAGCGATCCACACAAAACTAACAGCGGTAATGGCTGAATGATAGTGGTATGTGAGGGTATACTCGGGACAGCATTTAGGTTGAGCACAGGTGCGGTTCTAGCCCACGGCATTTACAAAATATTTTTTTTCTCGTTAATGCTTACAGATAGACCCCTGTGCATTAAGACTTTTTGATCGTATATGATTACAGCTGCTACATATTATTATATTTACCTCTATATCTGATACATCCTGTATATCAGATATTTAGTGAACGTGCATTAATGATACTGTTTCCATATCACAGGTAATCTAAATAGCTTGTATTAATATGAAGATGTGATAGCTGTTATAGAATAGTTCACTCACAGCAATACACCTACTATTTGACAAGGGCAAATCTTTGCTTACTGCAACTACATATACTCTTTGGCTTAACTACTTCAGTTTAATTATCATAAGTAACTTCATAAGTTACCTGTATGAAGCAGACCGTAAGTAACTTAGATTGCTTCTTGTTAGTATCAGTGTTTAGATCTCTTTTTTACTAGTGCTAAGTAATCTGTGCTTTTGTCCCCTATTCAGATGAACTTTTTACTTACGATAATTGTATTTTTATTTATGATTATTAAATTTTTTTCTCAGTGTATTAATCCATTTGTAAATCAATTGCAACAGGATGAATTCAATGGGTTTCTTCCAACAAGATGGGCTACTGCGCAGACGACTCGTGAAAATTTAGCGCTATTAGAACAATACTTCTCAAATCGAGTTATCGGAATTGAAAAAAACACCATGGTTGGCTTTTAAGGAGATTTTCGACGTCTTCTGAAAACAGATATGAAATAAGTGTAAAAAATTATTACCAAGTTCACCCACTTTACCTTGTGGGACAAAATGAATCTGAAATTTTGTTCACCAGTGCAATTTATACACATGGAGTAGAAACTATAAAATCAGTCATACCCAATTGCTTTAAGCTTTAATATATCTTGAGTCTAACGGAAAAAAAATGCCGGTAAAGTCGGTTCACTGGATGGTGTGACCTACACGACCCCACCCACGATTCGCCAAAAAGAAATCTCTTCTCTCTCCTGGTCGAATTAAAAATTTCTCTTTCGCAGTAGGCAGATAAATTGCCAATTTCATTACGGCGCGCTATATCATGCATTCTTCTCGCGTGCGACTCAAATGACCACCGAGCCGCTTCTTGTATTTCTAACTTTCATCTCGACTTGTTTCTTTTTATATCATCCTTTTTTTTCCCCATACCGGCCGTGTGTGCGCGTCGTGAATAACTCACGTGCAAAAACTGGATAGCTCGAGGTTAAGAAAGAACGAAGCCGCTGTTGATGTACCCCGACATCGGGGGAACCTGTTTAGAATCTTGCGTATAGTGGCCTCGAACGTTTTTTTTTTCTTTTCGCCTTTATACTCGGATCCGCGCGCGTTTCCTCCGCCTATTTCGTATAATCACGTAGAGGCGAATGGAAGTAGCTAGAGCTTCTTCGCTCGTGGTAATTCCGACGACTTCCTCTGCGACGACCCTATATCATCCATTGATTTAATTTATCAGGAGGAGTGCCATCACCTCCGGATGCGTCTCTCAGTCAGATGCAATCCTAAACAATGGGTCTGAACTTGCACTTGGTCGCTGACAGGACGGTGCTGCGTTTATTAATTGGATAATGTGCCGCATTAAGAAGGCCTATGGAAGATTCCCAAACTGTTTCGGTCTTTAGCATTCTTAGAAATAAATAATAAAGGTGTCCATCGGATGGGTCTAGACTGCCCCCATGGTCGTTTCGTATTTCGCGGTATCTAGATGCGATTTATATGTCTGGGGAATTCCCAGCAGGTAAATTAAGGTGACTAGATTGTCACACAGGCACAGTCGAGAGGACCCTTCAAGCCTTTTTTTTCGTCAAGATAATTAGTTAGCAAGGTTTATGAATAACCATGGGATACCAAATGGAATACATCCATCCAAACAAGGCGCTAAATGTAGATACACAGTGATAACTAGAGACCGGATTATATGCAAAGTGCATATATTTTATTTTTTACATATCTTTAATTATTATAGTCTATATGTAGACGTATTACACTAATTGAACTTAATTAGCGCTAATTAGTGATTGCATATATTGCATATTTAGGCATTTCTATGCATATTTTTACAAAAGTTGCATATATTGCATATTTAAGCTTTTTCTTATCCTTTCTATTAGCCGATCTTCCTATGTATAATTTAACGGTTTTACATCTGCTCCATTTCAAGTTTCATCTGGGGTGCCTCAGGGCTCCAACTTAGGACCCCTTCTTTTTAATTTATATATTAATGACCTCTTGGACAGATTGGATTGCAAAGTGTTGGCTTATGCAGATGACCTTAAGATCTATAGTCGTATAACATCTATAACTGATTGCTTAGTTTTGCAGAGGAATTTAGACATCATTGAGGACTGGTGTAATACTAACAGCATATGCTTAAATATTAGCAAGTGTGCTATACTTTCCTTCACCAAAGTATGAACCCCTTCATTTTCAGATACAGTGTTTACCAGTTAGAGATACCTAGGGTTACGCAATTTAAAGATCTTGGTGTAATTTTTGATCAATACTTAACTTTCTCCCCTCACATCACTTCATTGTGTTCGTCTGCTTCTGCCTCTCTAGGTTTCATTATACGGTCTTGTATTTCTCTAACATTTTAACAATCAAAGTGTTATTTTATGCATTTGTGCTGTCCAAGTTAGAGTATAGCTCTATTGTTTGGTATCCGCACTATCTTTACCAACAGCTGCTCATCGAGCGAGTTCAGAAACGATTTCTAAAATACTTATCGTTTAAACTTGATGGCATTTATCCCGCTCGTGGGACAGATTACACCCTCTTGCTGCATAGACATGACCTCCGTCCTCTTTCTCAGAGAAGAGATGAAGCCAGCGCCAAATTTCTTTTAAAATTAATAAATGGCAGTGTTGATTCACCTTCGCTTCTAAGTCAAATATCTTTCCTTGTCCCTAACTATAGTTCTAGATCATGCGCTACATTTCCCACTATTAGAGCGCTAATATTCTTTACAGGGCCCCGCTAAGCCATATGTACAGAAACGCCAACTTATTATATAGTGACCCGTTCCATTCAAGTATTTAATATTTGAGTGTATAATAATTAATAAATAAATAAAATTTCTTTAATATTTCATACGCAATAATTTTGTTTCTTTCAGTTTTTGATGTATTCATTTGTGATCTATTTATAGTTTGTTATGTAGTATTAGTTGGCTTTTTGTTTTTGTTTTGAATTATTGGCCTTTTATTTTTGTATTTTTTTGTTGTTGTTTTCAAATGTATTATTGCATGCACACTAATGTTATTTTATTTTTGTTATTTTGTCCTGTTATTGGAATCTTGTTCTGTTGGACAATAAACGCTATTATTATTATTATTATTATTAGTAAAAATTCCTAGTAATTCCTAATGTAAATCGACAACCGACAATTCTCAGAGCGATAAATCTTTTACATTGGTTTCTCTAATACTTTTTTTTCCAAGAACTGCACGCGTTTAATTTCGCCTAGCAGAAGAGATGTGGTAAATACGTTTTATTATTATTAATTCCCAAATAAACTATTCATTCGTTGAATATCTTTGAGCGAAACAGCACGTAATTATGTTACGTTTTTAAATACTGTGCGTACATACAATGAGTATAACGAATAAAATTTCTTATGGATTAAGCCATATCCTGAACTGGTAAAGGATGGCGACAAAATATTTTGTCGAGCCTGCAGTAAACTGGTAAGTTTAATTTTACTAAAAGCTTTACAATTGTTTTTAAATTCTTTAACTTTTGATATAAAATGGCAATTGTTGTTGTAGGTGTCTTCTGAGAGAAAATACCTGATTGATCAACACGCTAAAACTCTATCACATATTGGAAAATGTGAAAAACTAAAGCGATCCACATGTGTGCAGCAATCTGTACGTCAATGTGTAGCATCAACTTCACTAAACTCGGAACAAGAAGAATATAATACGGATCTGTGTAACGCATTAATTTCGTCTAACATACCATTAGCAAGATTAAACAATGTTAATTTGAAATCATTTCTGCAAAATATTGCAAACATAATATACATGACGAAAGTACCTTACGAAAAAATTATGTCACATTTTGTTACCAGCAAACAGTAGCAGAAATTCAACAATTGGTAGGGAATAATTTTATTCATATCATGGTAGATGAAAATACGGATAAGTGTGGCCGTTATATTGCCCATTTGTTAATAGGAATTCTTCATGAAGATATTGTAGGTAAATCATATTTAATTTATTGTAAAGAACTTCAAAAAACAAATAATGTGATAATTGCCCAATTCGTTCAAGCAGGTTTATCAAATTTCTTTTTACCTGGACGAAGTATACCTCGTGAAAAAATTTTACTAATGTTGTCCGACGCTGCACCATACATGATAAAAGCCGCGCAAAATTTAATTTTTTTTATAGTAACATTATTCATACCACTTGTTTAGCTCATGGGTTCAATCGTGTAGCCGAAGACATTAGGAATCAATTTTCTTTGATTAATGATTTAATTAGCAATGTCAAAAAAGTTTTGTTAAAGGCACCTGATTTACGAATCCAATTTTATAAGGAGCGACTTCCCGGTATTAAGTTGCCTCCTGAACCGATTATTACGAGATGGGATACATGGTTAGAGGCTACAATATTTTTCGCCGATAATTTTGAAGAAATAAAAAATGTAATTCTTGAAATCACTGCTGACTGCATTGTTCTAGTAAACTGTAGTAAAGATAGTAACATCAACAGAATTGCTATAAAACCTTTTGTATATTAAGCCAAATTATAGCTTTGTTTCAAGCTCTATTCGTAAACTAGAAACGCAAGGGATATCGCTCTCGGAATCAGTCGAAATAGTAGACGAATTTGGTATGCTATGTAAGAAGGTTAAGGGTACAATAGGTAATTCTATATACGATAAATTTAAAAAAGTGATAAATAAAAATGCGGGTTATTTGAAATTGAAGAAAGTTAAGAAAATTTTGGAAGGTGAAACAGTAAACGATTTCGACTTTAATTTTAGTTTAGAATGTATTGCAAAGTTAAAAAATGACATCTGTGGATGTTGAAGGAAGCTTTTCTATTTCGAAACAAATGTATTCTGATAGAAGACAAAACTTTTTTTCACACTTTTGAAAAACGTTTAATTATAAATTGTTTTAGAAATATGTTGTGAAAAAAATTTTGTGCAATAAAGTCAATGTTTAAATTTCTGCTCTTATTTATTTTATGTAAAAATTTTGCAATTGTCGCAATTTTTTTGCATATACATATGCCCCAGGTTTATGTATATTTTCTCAAAAATCGATGCATATACAGAGTGTATCCGATATAGAGGTAAATATAATAATATGTAGCAGCTATAATCATATACAATCAAAAAGTCTTAATGCACAGGGGATCTATCTGTAAGCATTAATGAGAAAAAAAATATTTTGTAAATGCCGTGAGCTAGAGCCGCACCTGTGCTCAACCTAAATGCTGTCCCGAGTATACCCCCACATACCACTATCATTCAACCATTACTGCTGTTAATTTTGTGTGGATCGCCGCTTGGAGTGCAAACCACTTTGAACATTTTATTTAAATTCTTCCCGTCTCGAAAAACGATCCTTTTCAGGACCATCATGATTTATATAAAGAAAATCGAAGCTTGATGCATCGGCAAAAGCGCGGGAATGCATAGATTCATTTTCGCGCGATATCATAGTAAAAAGACGTGTTTTCAAATTTTCTGTATCTACATTTATTTCTATGTAATTCGATTCAATTCATTTTGTGTTATATGATTAATAAATCCAAAAGAAATAACTCAGATTCATGTGTACCGTTTATTAAACAACTAACTCTCGATTCGACAAAGCAAAAGAAAAATATTTACGTTTTTTGTAACTACTGAAGTCGCATATCCGTGAAACTCGAACGTCTTATCAGGATATAAAAATAATACTTGTAGACTTACGTAGAATGCTCTTAACAAAAAAAGGAATGTTTATTTTATAAAAGAAGAAATTTAAAATGCCTCAGTTTTGCTATTTTTACAAGGGGTTTTATTTATTCAGAATCACGTTAAATGAACTTACGGCATACCATTAAGAATAATACTAAATGAGTGCAATGTATTTATACATAATACCACGTTTAGCGGGTGTATAACATGACGTTTCCTTGCATCAGGCCCGGACTAAAGAATTTTTGGCTCTAAATTTTACTTTTTTTTTATCCTTTAATGATGAAATCCAGTTTCGGTGGGTTTGTGCTTTTTATGTCGTGTAGTTAACACCCAAAATTTACTTTTTTATTTGATACACCCTATATATGCGCATATATTCCAGTTTTTCTTTGCATATAATCCGGTCTCTAGTTTTATCCCAGCACCTGTTTCAGTGCATTACCCTTATTGGGAGCGTCATCTAAGCTGGATAAAAATGCACAACTTGGTCTTTATTTCTGGTAAATGCACTGTGAAGAAAGTGAAGAAAATACAGATGTTTTCGGTTTAAAACGCACGGCTATGTAGAACATATGTTAATTTTGACAGCAAAATTTGAGGAAACGCTGTATTACTAATTTCATTACAACGATTGGATGAAAATATTGATTTGCGCAACGCGGAAAGTAGTGTAGGATCAGGACAATCATTCTCGATCTCAGTGTATTAGCTTGGTATTTTGATGTTTCCGACAACAAATCTTTTTTCGGTAATTTTCGTCTAGTTTAAACTTCTATTTTTTCATAGCGCATGCATAGTGACACCAGCGCATATGTTTGAAAGGTTGATTGACTGATTGACCCGCAAAATCTTCTCATAGGTATTGGAAATCGCACGTCAGAAATAACACTTGGAACAGAAGACCTTGAGGAGAGATGAAAATATAATTGAAATTCGTGCTATGCATGTAAATAATTTCATTTTTTTTTATAGTTCACTATAGGAGAAACAACTTATTGTACACTCTTCATAAGGGAGCATTAATACATCCATAATTTCATTTATACAGTTGGATACCTGCTTGATGCAACTAGTTCAAGTGTGCCCGACTCTTGCGCGTCACTGTACTTACATTCTTCTAGCCTTTAGACACTGAAGACGCTTATTTAGTGTACGCCACTGTTCGCTACTAGAGGTCTCATCGTTCTTGTGGTCAGCCGATGCAGAGTTATCCTGTACTCGTTGCACGGCAAAAGCAAATGACCCCGCAAGGTCACGGTTACATCCTACCGCTAGTTCTCGGCACTAGATACTATAAGACCCAATACCAATTTCGCGCGAACATCTATCGTATATAGTAAGATATAACACTCTCCGCTTACCTTCTGCTGTTTCACTTCTACGAATCTCAGATGCTATATACTGGAAATACATATTATGTATAGCTAGAATAGTATGGTTCGCTCCTAGATATAGTAAATAATAATAAATAAAAAAAAATGTTTGTTAGAATTAGTTAGAATCTCAATACTGTTTCAAATTCTTTCCAGTATTTCCTGGAGTCCATCCGTTTTGTTTTTTTTTCGTGTTAAAATAAATTGAGTTGGCGATTTTAATGTCAGAAAATGTTAGTTAATTAGTTAGCTAGTTAGTCGTAAAACCTCTTAAGTATAAAAGACTAAAGCTTCAGTATTTTGGTGTTATAACGAAATTCAGAAAGTCCTACTTACGGAAAATTGGAATCAACACTGGACATAGCAACTGCAGACTACACAGGTGAATATTGCGGCCAAAATAGGCGACATTCAATAAGTTTTACTTTTGGAACATATGAGGATCTATTATGGTTATGTTTTAAAATTATTTTCATATTAGACAGGGGATGTTCCAAAAGCCTCAATAAAAGTGTCAAAGTTGGGTTTGTCTATATAAATAGAGCCCCCTGTATATTATTGCATTTTTGTATTCTTCGATCGAAATAAGTATCTCTTTTAATAAGATTCATAATACTTAAACCTTAAAGTTTTGTAAATATGTAATTTGAATGTTGTTGTTTCAAATACTTAAGAAGTATTTATAAGAAATTTGCAGTCAAGTGTAACAATAGACCATGTTTATAATGCAATTGTAATAAACTTAACATCTGATACAGGATGTTCAAAAATTAAAACTAATCAAATAGTTCTTATTTGATATTTAACTGGTAGTAACTTGATTAATTTTAATAAAACGCTATATTTTTTAACTTACCAGCAAATGTACCTTATAATTACTTCTCGAATGATGTTTATAGCTTACGTTTTAAGTCTTAGCGTTTTTACAGAATACGCCAAGTAATCATTTTTTTGCACTATTTGGTGTTTTTTAAAGAAAAATTCTAATGTATCTAGTTGCCTGTGGTATTTAGAAATGTCAGATAATTTATTTAGTCTGTTCCTTTAGCCTGTTTTTGCTATAGTGTTTTTTCTTTGTCGTGTGTTTTTTTATAACACTTTTCTTAAAATGGTTCAGTAGTATCTCAAAAACAGCTAATTTTTAATTTCTTTTTCTCTTCGTTTTTAGGTCGTAAATATTGAAAACATGAATGAGTACTACAACGTTTCGTTTTATTGCAAAGCTTTTGCAAGTATATAAATATAAATGTAAAAAGTGTAAATTATAAATAAAATGTTTTTGTTTAATAAATGACAAATTGTTTTGTTTACTAGGATTTTGAATATATTATTATGTTTTATTTAAAGGTTGCGTTTTAAAATAGGATGTTTTGATTATTTGTTTTTGAATTTTGTAATTAAATAGTTCTTTAAAAATATTGTCTTTAGTTATAAATTAAATTATATAATTTTGTGAATATTGTATATCGGTTTATATATGACTGCATTTTTATATTTATAAATTTGAATTATTTCAAGTATATTACGTGTTTTTAAATTTTGTTCTTTGTTTATTAAAATTGTTACGTTGTTAAAATCAAAGGTATGATTTTGAGTTATTTCATGTTTTTTTTTAAAGCTGTAAGATTTTTATTATATTTGTGTTCTTTTATTCGATTTTCCAAATATTGCATGGTTTCACCCATTACAATTTTGACAGTCCATTTTATAAACTATGTGTGACGTTTTACTTTTTTCAATTTTTGATTTTAATTTTGAATAAATTTGGTTTTGTAGTTTGTTTGTGTTTTGATAGGCAATTTTGTAATTATATGGTTTGAAAATTTGATTTATTTTTTCGGATAAATGTTTAACATAAGGAATTTTTATAAATTTTGTAATTGTTTATATTTTTTGTTGATTTATTATAAAAAAAAGAAAAATTCTTTGTTTGAATATTTTGTTTATAAGAGAATTTGGATAATTATTTTGTTCTAGAATATTTTTTGCTTTGTTAATAGTATCTGATCGAAAAACTGGACTTGTTAATTTATTGCTCTATCAGCTAACTAATAATAACACTAACTTTTTGAGATAAGGTTGTGAAGACTTAAAATTTAGATAACGTCCAGACCATGTTGGTTTAGTATACCATTTAGTTAGAATTTTGTTATCATTGTTGATGATTTTAAGGTCTAAAAAGGTAATGCTATTGTTTTCTTCGATTTCAATTGTAAATTTTAATCTTGGATGAAAGGAATTAAAATTTTCAAGTAAAACTGGTATATTTTTTTCTTCAACAACAACAGTTTAGTTGTCAGTGTTATAGTCGTTTGAATTTCGTTAACGGGATATCAGAAAAATGGTTCATTTAACAGAAATGCACAAAATAACAATTCTACAGATAGATAAAAAAAAAGCAGCTGCCAATACAATAAGTGATGATAACAAGTTGGTTATTTTGCTTGAGTTTGAGAAAACCAACCAAAGAACCGTCGAGAGAAAATTGGCGAAAGCATTGGATCCTAAACACGGACGATCGGAAACATCCTAAGCAACCAACTTCGTTTTCTACTATAGACATCGTCAGGAATTTTTCGTCATGAGTTTATAAAATTGCGCTATCATTTTTTATGAGATTAATGTCTAAAGAGGTAGTTCTATTGTTTTCTTCAATTTTAATCGCAAATTTTAACTTTCCCACACATAGGTAAGAGTAAAACTTAGATCTTTAATATTTATTTTTTCAACTTTGAAAGTTTATTAACTATTAACTATGAAAAAAAAAATCTGAATTTGTGTCCCATACTTAACTCTCTCAAAAAAGAACATCCAGTATATGTAAGTACGCTCAACACTCATTATGCATTCGTCTGGTATATCCCGTAAGACAAATAAAACTGCATCTAAAGGGGTTTTTAATAGTTACCTTACGATTACACGCAAGCTATATTCCTATGTAAAATCAAAACGTGAGCGGACAGCAAATCCCCTAGACGGCAGAAAAGTGGACAGAGGTCCTATATAACACACCAGACGTAGAAAGACTCGTTTAACATTGCGAACCATCATATTAACGGAAAGAATGCCAAGTCGTAGGAGGTTATATCTATGCAGCAGATTGTTTTTTCTCTTTTGGAAATCATACAAGCAGATAAATCATTTTAGAAATGTTTTAGTGACATTAAATTGGAACATCAGATTACTATTATTTAAACATAAATATTTGCTCGTATTAATCTGAAAGAGGTGTTGTATTTCTTGGTGCAACCATTCTCCATTTTCTAATGTTTCACCATTTCTAAAGTATGATTCGATAATAAAATCTTTATGATTTATTGCATGTAAACATTTTTGAGTGTCAATAAATCAATACAATACAGTGACAGGTGTATTTTATTTGTCACTATCAACATGTTACTTTGAATAAATGAAATCATTGCTTGCTAGAGGGTAAAATTAAATTATCATGAAAAATGGTAAAAACAATATTTGCCATTTTCTTGTATAACCAAAACATAACAGAAAGAAGAAGACATCCTTCACTGCCGGATCTTAAGGTCGCAGTTACATCACATCATTGTCACAGTAATTATCTAAAAAACAATACTAGCAGGCCCTGTTCTTTTCCGCTCTCTAATTGACCGCTTCATTCACAAATGTCGGCAAAACGAATTACACATCGCAACCTTGCTTTGCGAGTTCGAACAGGAAAAAAACAAAATCCAATGAATCATTATCTATTTAAGCATGACTGGCACACACCTAGACTATCTACGTACACTGATATATTCGCAGAATATCAACTAGTACTCGTTTTACGCGTAAATCAATAAATAATTTTTACCGGTAATGCCTTATTTTAACTACTTATGTACTTAGATAATGTGTGTGTTTGACGTAATATGATGTATATACAAATGCACCGACAGTATTGCCACATACAGAGATGTTATCAGAAATTGGAAGTCGTAGAACGTGAAGTGTATCTTTAATGCGATAGTTGAGAGTATAGATGGCACTTTTCATTAAGTTCAAGTGTCCTATTAGTTAAATAAAGTATATTACGGCAATTTATTACGAAAAGCAAATGTTTGATGTGGTATTGCAGAATAGGAATTGTACATTATCGGAATGTATTACTATGTGAAGTTAATCAATGACATTTAATATAATAGGTCTTGAATATAATATATGATCTTTAACTTGTCGAACTCATTGACACGTATTGCGCGGGAAAGTTATTATTGGTCAATTAAAATAATATTCACTTTAAATCGGTGGTGAAGCTGATGATGGAAACAAACGCAATAAAGGTCCACTTTTACCTTTATTGCGTGAGTGAATGAATCCAAATAACGATGCGAAAGACGAACCATCATGAACTATCGATTTATCAATGATTTTAAGCATCGTAGGTAGAATATTTCTTAAAAAAAAACCGAACTTTACGTCTGACAAATTTTTGAATGTGCTCGTCAAGTGCTTGTAAATGAGAAGTTTTGAGGGCTGGTTTCAATTTGTTCAACCTTTTTTTTTTTTCTTTGTGAACGGAATAAAACCATTCTTTTGCTACCTACAGCCAAATGCTTTAATTATTTCCTTTACTACCTCGGAAACATTAATACATGTAGTCTGGAATACTTTCAAGTAAAATTTCTAAAGTAATGATAATTTCCACAGAAGTGTTACTTCACCGAGAGAAAAAAAGTGTTGTATTAACTAATAAAATGGTATATTGAACACTTTTTTCTTTTTTAATATGAGCAATGATATTTTAGTGTTAATGCAATACGTAAAAAAATGTTAAATTGCGTTAGTTAACTGAATAATAATAAATGTTATAAGAAACAGACTGGGCGTGATTCTTTGAACATGTACTTAATTTTCTATTAACAATTTGTACCTGCTAATTGAATAATACAACAACATTATCCCAACACAGTTACTTGTTGTAGACACACGAAGTAATAATTGTCTCTATCATTTTATAATATTGGTTTAGTACTGGTACAGTGTTATTTCAATGATTAATAAATTTTGTTATACATTTCTATAAAATGTTGATTCAAAACTTATATTCCCGAAACAAAAACTGAAGTTTCAAGAAATGGAACCACACTGGATTGCAATTATCCGGAAATATCTACAAATGAGACCTGCAGGTCAACCACGATTACTTTTAAGTCTGCGTAATGGTAAAATAACAAAGCTGCCAATGGGGCATAATACCTGTAGTAGTATGCTTAAGAAAATTGCTTTATTTTTAAATTTAGAAAACCCTCATATGTATACAGGTCATTGTTTCCTCAGAACCTCTACCACTGAACTTACTTCACAAGGCGGTGGAGTATTAGATTTAAAACTAATAGAATTCTCTTGAAATAAAAAAAAAAATTGGAAAAATGGTACAGATATCTGAATCACAACATGAGCCAAGCAACATCTGCTCCTGCTGATATACCACAAGTTTTTAATAGAACAAACCTATCGGAATTCAATTTACCGAATTAAAAATTTAAAAGAAGGTTCACTATATAAACTGCAATAAATTGCTCTTTCAATGTTAACATAAATCGGTAATCTAATCTCTTGTATTTTACTCTGTTGCAATTACAACATTGTGTATCCGCAAAAAAATTGCGACAATATGAAAAATTTTTACATAAAATAAATAAAAGCAGAAATTCAAACATTAACTTTATTGCACAAAATTTTTTCACAACATATTTCTAAAACAATTTATAATTAAATGTTTTTCAAAGTTGTGTAAAAGAAAGTTTTGTCTTCTATCATAATGCATATGTTTCGAAATAGAAAAGCTTCTTTCAACATCCACAGATGTAATTGGTGCATTTTTTAACTTTGCAATACATTCTAAACTAAAATTAAAGTCGAAATCGTTTATTGTTTCACCTTCCAAAATTTTCTTAACTTTCTTCAATTTCAAATACCCCGCATTTTTATTTATCACTTTTTTAAATTTATCGTATATAGAATTACCTATTGTACCCTTAACTTTCTTTTTTTTATCATGGCTTTTATCATGTATGGTGCAGCATCGGACAACTTTAGTAAAAAATTTTCACAAGGTATACTTCCAGGTAAAAAGAAATTTGATAAACCTTCTTGAACGAATTGGGCAATTGTCACATTATTTTGTTTTTTGAAGTTCTTTACAATAAATTAAATATGATTTACCTACAATATCTTCATGAAGAATTCCTCTTAACAAATGGGCAATATAACGGCCACACTTATCCGTACTTTCATCTACCATGATATAAACAAAATTATTCCCTACCAATTGTTGAATTTCTGCTATTATTGTTTGCTGGTAACAAGATGTGACATAATTTTTTCGTGAGGTAGTTTCATCAGGTATATTACGTTTGCAATATTTTTGCAGAAATGATTTCAAATTAACATTGTTTAATCTTGCTAATGGTATGTTAAACGAAATTAATGCGTTACACAGATCCGTATTATATTCTTCTTGTTCTAAGTTTCGTGAAGTTGATGCTACACATTGACATATAGATTGGTGCACACATGCGGATCGCTTTAGTTTTTCACATTTTCCAATATGTGATGGAGTTTTAACGTGTTGATCAATCAGGTATTTTCTCTCAGAAAACACCTACAACAACAATTGTCATTTTATATCAAAAGTTAAAAATTTAAAAACAATTGTAAAGCTTTTAGTAAAATTAAACTTACCAATTTACTGCAGGCTCGACAAAATATTTTGTCGCCATCCTTTACCAGTTCAGGATATGGCTTAATCCTTAAAGAAATTTTGTTCCGTATACTCATTGTATGTACGCACAGTATTTAAAAAACGTAACACAATTACATGCTGTTTCGCTCAAAGATATTCAATGAATGAATAGTTTATTTGGGAATTAATAATAATAAAACGTATTTACCACATCCCTTCTGCTAGGCGAAATTAAACACGTGCAGTTCTTGGAAAAAAGTATTAGAGAAACCAATGTAAAAGATTTATCGTTCTGAGAATTGTCGGTTGTCGATCTACATTAGGAATTAGTAGGAATTTTTACTAATAGAAAGGATAAGAAAAAGCTTAAATATGCAATATATGCAACTTTTGTAAAAATATGCATAGAAATGCCTAAATATGCAATATATGCAATCACTAATTAGCGCTAATTAACTTCAATTAGTGCAATACGTCTACATATAGAGTATAATTAAAGATATGCAAAAAATAAAATATATGCACTTTGCATATAATCCGGTCTCTATGACTGTAATTTTGTAAGACTTGTAAGAAATTTCAAGTTTCTCCTAAGAGATATTAATATTTTTCTTGGTAATTTTACAATGGTAGAGATTTTTTTTCCAAGAAACAGAAATTTTCCTATAATATTCAAGTAAAATACTTGTATTATAAGAAAATTTTTAACAGTTCGACATTTTCCTTAAATTTCTATACATTTACCCCCATTCAGTGCGGAAAATTATCAAAAAAAGTTACCTAAATTTTTTAGTGTGTACTCTAACTACATATGATTTTTTTCGATAGGGTTTATATTCACGCCCTTTACAAATGTCAACAATTTTACGTTATAGAGATTATAAATCCTAATTTTGCAAAAAAATGTGGGTGTTACTTCTAGATATACGGATTATTTTCCGTGGTTTAGTTCAACACGTGTAAAGTACCATTGCCGCCGTACCTCTTGCAGAAGAAGCCGTATATCAACGCACAATAATCCTTAAGCACATACGCATCGAATAATCAAAGATCCAAATCGAAAAGATCGACGAACAAAAGTAGCATGAAAAAAACCTAGCCGATATACGACTAAAAAAAAAAAAAGAAGGGGCGAGATCAGAGAGGCCAATGTATATAACTAGACCAGATCTTCTCAGACCTAATAAACCTGTTGATCCGGACCATCGTTACTACATCTCGAACAAGTACATACATATATACATTAACATATCGCGTCCGCTGCCTTCATGCGTGCTGCTTGTACACGCATTGCGTGTGTAGTGTATAGAAGCGTGGCTTGGATCTAGACCCAGTCTTATTCGTTGTTCTCGTTCCTTTTTCTCTTTTTCGTTAAAAAGCCCCCGAGCTCATTCTATCGACGATAATTAGCGTACTATTAGACATAATTGCAGATGCACCTCGCCACCTTTCGCAAGTAAAGGCAATGGCTGCTGAAGAATCCTGCGACGGCCTTGGATAGAAGCGGTCGCAGAGAAGATCTATAAATAAACAAAGCCATCCGCAGCGGTGGATCTGTGAATCCGAGTGGTAGGCAAGCAAGGGGAGTTGTGCATAGGGACGCTAGAATAGCTAAAAACACCTGTAATCCTGATGTCATTACGTGGAAGTGGCTATAGTTCTATCCCGAAACGTTTATATAGTCCACTATAATTATGATTTTTGTCGATGGCTCATTATAATGACAATCATTATTCTTGTATAAGTTGTTTAGACGAAAGAACAAACAACCTACACTGAGAGAAAGAAATGCATTGATTTAACCAAAATACGGATAACCAACCAAAAAATTTGCATTAAATACGGCCCACCGAAATTTATTGTTAGATTAAAATTTACGATTTGTTGAAATATATTTGTTAACTTAAAAATAATAGACTCGTTCATTCAACTGAACCCTCAATTTCAATTTAAACAAGTTTAATCGTTAATGCAACATTTCAGTTTAGTTGATGTAACACTGGTTTTGATTTGTCAATACAGCCCTAAGTATGTTAGAACAAAAAAAAAAAAATTTGTTTAACGAGCATTGCTGCTTAGCGTAACTTCGAAATTGTGTTGAAACTACAAAAATAAATCCTTGCTTCAATGCATCCTTATGGTTACATTAGCAAATAAAACGTGTTGAGTGCACAAAATTAAGAGTGTCAATGCAAACATTTTTTTTTTGTTGATTTGAAGCAAAAAGTTTGTTCATTCAAATTATCTCATTTTGGATCTTTTGTATGTAATTTTATTAATTACAAATTGAGGTTTGAAAACAAAATATGATTAACTTAGGTTCATATATTTATTAATAACTTCACAACAGTTATAAAGTACCAAATATGTAAGTACACTTTACAATAATAGTAGGTATATAAAAGTAACGCCTAAAAATATTTATTTACAAATACATGCAACGTATGCAACATAAATGAATTGCAATAAATGAGTTCCTTCATATAAATACAACGTGTTTCATCAGTTGGTGTTATAATAAATGCCTGAAAATGATCATTATATTATAATGTTTCGTACACTTGTATTACAAAAAAAATATCTTTCTCATTTGGAGTCAAAATTTCTAATATGGCGTTCGTTTGCCAAAACATCTATAAGAATCAAAATGTGCTTACCTGCAAATACTGAGGTTAGATATTCAAATCCCCACTGGATTAACAATTCTTTTACTCGTTCGTCCCCCATGGCTAGTATTAGAACTCACAATATATCACGATATCACGAGCCACGAACGAAGACAATCTGATATCTGATGGTTTGCAACAGCAAGCAACCGATCAAATCACGCCACAGCATTGATCAAATGAGTATCTGACGGTATGGATAATATACCTATGTACATTAATATAGGTACATTCCATAATATACAAATACTGACTTATTAAATCGTATTACAAGCTAAAGTAGAAATAATATACATTGTAATTATGATGTTGTTTTCTAGAAAAGAACTTTCTACATAATAATTACTATACATAAAACGTATAACGTAGTACCTATATACCCATACTTTTAAGATCTACATATGTAGATGCGCAAAGCGCAAAACATCTTTTTTTGGTTAAGTTAACCATTTTTTAGTTTCAATATTATGCTATGAATGTTTTCCGTCAACTACTAAGATTTTTTTGTTTTAACATCACCATTTCGGTCCATCCAAACAAAAACCTTACCTTCAACCATCTAAGTTTCTTCAATCAACAGATTTTTTTAACAGAAATAAATAGTTGCGCAAATGACTTATTTTAGTTGCATTAAATACAAAATTTGTTGCATTAACACCTTTTGTGTTAACATAGTAGTTATTGTTAGGTTAACGCATTTCTTTTTCTCAGTGTATAAGAACTACTATAAAATATAAAACACCGTCTGTGTATTTTAACAGAACGAATGGGAAGGAAGCTCTTTTCTAATATCAAAATAAAGAAAAAATAACAAAAACTGCATTTCTTTGAATTGTCACCACATAGCACTCAGCAATTATTCCAGTCTACAAAAAGGATGATCCGCAAAATATGGGAAACTACAGACCCATTGCGATCTTAAGTGTTTTTTCGAAAATAATAGAAAAGATAGTAGCTAATAAAATATATAATTTTCTTATAAAGTATAATTTAATATCCAATAGTCAGCACGGTTTTAGACCTGGTCACTCTACAGAGACAGAGACTACTGAATGTGTACAATACATATGTGACAGTATGGATAGGGATTTTTATACTGCTGTAATATTATTTGATCTTACGAGAGCCTTTGACTCAGTAGATATACATTTCATGTCAAAAAAAAATTGCAACATAGGTATTCGTGGAAGTCTGAACGACTGGATGATATCTTTCCTTACGAACCGTAAAATAGTAGTGAGGATAGGGGAGTCAGAGTCCAGAGAATTTGATTCTGATACAGGGACACCTCAGGGTAGCGTTTTGGGACCCCTCATATTCCTCATGTTCATTAACGACCTTCCTGAATATATAACTGTAGGCAAAGTTTTTCTATACGCGGATGACTCGTGTATCGTAATATCCGATCCGGACAAATCACATTTTACTTACAAAATATCCTTAGCATTGGGAGAGTTTAATAAATGGTGTGTAACTAATAAACTGATGGTTAATCATAGAAAAACTATCCTTACAAAATTTTATAACAAATACAGATCACCAAGCCTAACTTCTTTAAATTATAATGAACAAATAATAATTCCTTCTATATACAGAATGCAAATTGCTGGGTACCATATTGGATAGTAATTTAACCTGGGAGCCCCAGATCGAACAAATCAGCGTCAGGCTTCAAAAGGCATGCTATATGATTTTTAACTTGAAAAATATTTTTACTATTGACGCTCTTCTAAATGTGTATTATGCATATGTATATTCAATGCTTTCGTATGGCATACAAGTCTGGGGTCAGGCGAAAGACATAAACAGGATTTTTATACTTCAAAAACGTATAATTAGAATAATATTTAACATATCTTATCGAGAGTCCTGTAGGGGTGTATTTCGCGAACATAACATCTTCACCTTGACGTCCATTTACCTTTACAAGCTACTCACCTATATATATGGAATTAAAAATTGCTTTCACACACATGCTGACTATGATAATTATAATACAAGAAATAATATTTTATTTGAAATCTCCTTGTATAGCAGATGCAAGTATTTTTAACAGGCTTCCGGTGGATGTGATAGAATCCAAAACTATAGCAGATTTTAAACGAAAACTTAAAACACTATTAATTTTAAAGTGTCCATATAATCTAAAAGAATTCGAAGCATGCCTGACGCTCTGAGATACATAGTTTTTTGTGCACATAGTTTTATTGTTAACAGTTTTTGTGTATTTTTAGTATTGTTATTTTTATTTCTTTAACCGTTGTATTGACCATCACCGTTTTTATGACTTGCCCTATCTACACGTTATTTATTGTAGCCTAAAGGGTCAATAAAGTTATTATTATTATTATTATTATATTTCTTTTCTTATTGATAAATTTTCAACCATTCCATCGCTAGACACTAAGAGACCTGCCAAGGACGCATATCTTCGATTGTAACTCTGGTGAATCACTGATACACAGCCGTAGATATATATGTAAATGTGTTTTCGCGCCTGAACGATAATAACATTGACATTAATAATAGACCTGCGTAATTGATGTATACATAGTTTTATTTCTTTGTAAGTTGCCATTACCTTTTGTCGAGGTGATAGATAAATTTACGACTTTTGTGTAGTAGAAAAAAAAAAAGCATTCTAAATCATAGTGAGTGCACTTTCGCAGCAAAATTACTCGGTATATAGTATATATATACTTTATTTTTCAGATCTAGACAAAATCTGTTATGACATTTTTATTGTTTTATTTTCTCTTAGCGACTTCTCCGATATTTAAATTGTTGAGTATCGCAACCAATGACCGTTTATCTGGTAGATGGCGCGGGACACTTGTGGATGCACCAACCCACCTGTCAAGTCATCTTTTCAGCTGCTTGCTAACAAATCGATACTCGTGGTAATTAAGTAAATAAATTCAAACATTGAAATGTCAAACATTGGATAAATTTCGCTAATTCAAACTAGGAGGGCCATCTATCATGCAACGGTTGCAACAATTCCGTCCATGCTGTCCCTATTAAACAAGCGGTTTGTTTCAAATAAACTGTTTCTAAATATATCTAAGACAAAATACATTACCTTTTAGCGCAAACCCAGCGAATGTCACTTCACATCCGAAACACCGCAATTGCAAACATATCATCCATTAAAGCATTGGGTATAACGTTGACATTCAACTTAAAATGGTGTAGCCATATAGGGCAAGTCAATTCTTCTATATCAAGATCGATTTATATATAAACTTAGACATCTGAAAGTACTAAGAACGATCTATACCACTGAGATCGAGTCACGCTTGCGATATGGTGTAATTATACGGGGTTCTAGTACGGATGTTTCTTGTTAAACCAAAAACGAGCCCTTCGTGTAATGACCAATGCCTCGCGAGCTGATTCTTGTCGGCCAATATTTTCAAAACTTAGAGTGCTAACAGTGGTATCAGTCTATATACTGAAAGTATCCCTATATGTTCATAAGAATAAACATGATATTTTATTCAGACCAATAATCCACGCCACAATTATAATATAAGGAACACAGAGATGCACCTGCCAAATCACAGACTAACATTAACCTCTAAAAGTCTAATCTGTATGGGTATTAAAATATATAATAATCTCTCTCTTGAATTAAAATCGATGTTAAAGCGTAAGTTACTAAACACATCTTATTCTAGTTTATATGAGTTCTTCAATAAAATTGTAATTTAATTAGTTAGTCATCTCGTTTTCTCTTTATTATTTTTTCTTTTTATCTTGACATTTTCTCTTATATTCTGCGTACTTCTTTGAAATAAAGTACGTACTTACCTACGGTTAAATTAACTTCGTCTAAACAAATATATAATTTCTTTGCAATTGTCAATAAATTTGAAATTGCCTATAATAAGTTATAAGAGGGCTATTCGAACATGCTGTTCGCGAACGGTTCGTTATCACGTGAACTAATCAGAGAACAGAATGGAGTTCTCGCGAGCTGGAATGCGTTATCTGATTGGTTCACATGACAGTGAGGGATCGAGTTCGGCACCATTCAGTGAGCCCCCTACATTATAACAAATCTTATTAAGATGTTTTTTTTTTTATTTGATGCAGTGTTTTAGAGATATTCCATTGTCGCAAGATAAAAAACTCGCCCAGTATTAAAAATATTTTGTATCATCCTGTACACATGTGCGCACGCAATTTTTTTTTCTATTCGTACAATTCTAATCTCTAGATTACCGTTTCCTTTAGTCGATTTGCAATTTAGAAAAACAAGCAGGAATGCATCAATTGTCGTCTGCGAATAATTCAGAACACGAGCAGTCTAATGCCGTCACGTGTATGTGAGAAAAATAAAACGAACATCGACAGTTGTGTGTGGAGACAGGCTAGACAATTATTTCCATTTTGTAAGCACACCTAAAACATTTACATTTTCTTCCATTCTGTCATTCTTTTAACGCAGGTATTCATTGATAGTAATTTTTTATTTCTTCATGCCTTTATAACTTTCCTACAATCGAATTTGTGCAACAGAAAACGTGATGTCTATCTATCTCCTCGTGGCCAGAAAATATGCCATAGATACGGAATCAACATAAATTCATAAAACATATCCCAACATATCTATTATTTAATCATTAATTATCTAGCAAATTAAATTTAAATATAAATATTTTTTGTTGTTGTATCAGTAGGTTAGGGAACTAATTATTTTTAGTACGTGTAAAAGTTCGTTTGCACGTATCAGTTCCAAAAACGTAACCTACGGCTTACTATTGTTGGCAACCATGAAATCCGCGCCCGTAAGAAAAAAGCGAGGGAAATAGGAGAAAAGACGGTTAGAGAAGGGAGTGTAGTAACTTGAGAATACGTGTACTTTATTGAGTTGATATTATTAACATAGTAAGGACAAGCTCGCAAAATCCTTTGTTCTTTTGTGGTCCATTTTCAATTATCTTCAAGCCCAGCTGTCATTTTGTAAAGCTGTTGCCGGGAATTTTCGAATGTGTGGAATAATTTATATTTTAAAGAAAGTAGAAAAATAGATTAAAAAAATACACAAATTTATGCGTTTTTATTCTGATTTTATTGCAAATATTTATGAACAGTTTATAGTAATAGAAAACATCATTCCAGTAAAATAATGTTTGATTAAGTGATACATATATTTGCAAGTGTTTTACGATAATTATGTTCATATTCTTTCCTTTTTGCGAAATAAATCTTTATTTATATTTTTATAGTGTAAAATATTCTTCCAGGAATAAAGATGTTGTGGTTTTTTCTCAAATAAATTAATAAAAATGGAACAGCTTCGGTGGAAACGACTTTCAAATTTCTGACACGAATACACAATAACTTTTAATTAGGGTTCAAGAGTTATGACTATATCGTTCTGTGCGATACAAATATTATTCCTTTTTATTCGACTACTTCATTTCTAACATCCGACCCTGCACTGGTTTATCAACAATAATGTCCGGAGGTGCACAAGTGGATAGAGTTCAGACGTAGACTATATAATATCGAATTGTCTATAATGTGAATAAATGCGATTAAAATATTTATACCAGTCTAATGCAGTTCAAACCAAAATCACATTATTTTAAAAAGTGAACATAAAATGAATTGGGTTGGTTATTGCGATAAATAGCAATCTAGCTTAAAACGTGTATCTAACAAATAAATTGATTTAATGTGAGTTAGGAATCTCTGCACAACGACAATAGTTCTTCTTATTCATGTACTTTCTTAATTCTTGTCGTGTCATATATATTAGATTAATTCGGAAATCCCAAGGACCTGCGACCATCGTTAGCATCAAAATTTATCTTACGAGAGTGACTGGCACTACAACATGACACCCTTTGGTGTCTTCTTTCACGGTTATTTGAATTATTTCACTTAAACCTAACAATATAATATATAAGAAAGTATGTAAATGTTATGGCCACTGGCCACCGATCTTACCTTTCACACAAGAATATCATGGTTCATTAAATGTTTTTAAAACTGCAGGGGTAATTCAAAACTAATAAAATACGTAAAAGAAATAAATAACACAAGTAAAACATTTAGATTAAAAGGATGAGTAAACTAATTTGTATAGATACGAATAATGTAAACAATAACAAACTGCCATATTGGGAAGCTGTTGTTTGAAGTGAAGTTAGGTTTAGAAATTTGGCCCCTATGGCTCATCCGTTGTCCTTACTCGTTGTACTCTGTTATTAATAAATCGTTGTTAATAGGTTCTATTCTGTATGAATTGAAGATACGAGTGGATGAAGGTGCTATGTCGCATTTTAAAAACTGTCTTTTTTGCACGAATCAAGGTGTTTTGTACCCATCTTTACATAACACCATCGAAAATTCCAGAAATTCACGAACACTCGAGTCTTGTGGATGTATGAAGGGGTTATGTTACACTACTTTTGAGATAAATTACATAAAAAAACTTAATTTCTGAAAAAGTTTGATTTTGTACATAACACCTTCATCCACTAGTGTCTTCAATTACTGACCTTTAATATCCTGTGTTTAATACTACCAACAGCAATCTTTCCTCCTCGGAAATATATTTTTTTTGCATTGGAAGAATGTTTTATACTTAAATATTTAATACAATATACATCACTGTGGATTGAATTATAAAATACTGTCAGTATTTTATCCAAACGCGATGACTGCTTAATTAAAATTATCCATGTATTTCTTGCAAAAAAACTAATTCCATTCAGCGCGTGCACCGCAAAAATTCCTACCATAACAAATATTTGAAAGAAGAAACACGTAATTGTGCCAAACAATAATAAACGTTTCCGCGTAGTCGAATTAAAACTACATACTGTTGAGATTATGCAAATAGAAAAGTTGCTTGACACAATTTTTTTTTGTTGAAATAATAGTTTTTCTCGGTGTATGTATACATTGTTATTGCTATATTTTTCCCCCAATAATAAACGAATAAAAACCTTAATTAGATACATAATAGTAAATTCTCGGTAAATTATGACTCACATCTTTAGTATAAATCTATGAAGCGAAAAAAACAAAAACATCCAACATTACATAAATGCTTGTTAATATAACCTACCTATTTTTGTTCTGTCATATATCCACCTATTTAAAATTTAACAATTATAGGAATTACCGTGCATGTTTAATGCAAAAGGCATGGCTTTTACGTCGACAGTAATGTAACAAGCTCCGTGCAATATTTAATTCATAATTAAGTTTAATTTTTGATTACTTCATCGAAATGTTAATCACACAGGTGCAAACGGTTACAATACTATGTACTCGTATTAACTTTATCCTGTATTTTGAGCTAACATAACATTTAAGGAAGCTCTAATGAAGAAATAGGAACCATTTTTCACGGAATAATATACTCTACCTTAATTATATCAATTGTCGTGTAGGTACATACGTCATAACGGGTATTATCCGATTCTAAGAACTTGCAAACAATCCTAATTATCATTTAATGGACCTTGTTATCTGTTTACATACGTCCGGATTCTGGAATTGAGAAATGGACGCGCACAATTGAACCCAGATGCCTCTAGACCTCGAGCAATGAGGAAACGTATTCAGAAATTGAACGTGAAACAGTTGAATAGCCGTAAAAACTGGAGTTTAACGGTCAGTTTAATGTAATGCACTTATAAGTATACATACATCCATACATGTAAGAAAGGTTTTACAGTCACATTACCATAGGATCATAAATTATATTAGCAGGAAAATATTATGAATGGGCATTTTGGGGTAGTGAGTGAGGATTGAGCTTTTTTTTTTATTTCCCGCTGGAGTATTAAGTCAATATTACAGCTGCTACTTTTTACTGGGAATGCAGTGTCGTCGAATGTTGGAACATAAGGCAAGAAGGTGCAATGTTACCGAAGACTCGGTGTTAGACGGCCTCCATACAAAACAAAAAATATTATTTTATCAAAACATTTATTAACTCGTCACATGCAACCTTAAAACAGCACTGGAATATATGCGCGTATATATGCATCGATTTTTGAGAAAATATACATAAACCTGGGGCATATATGCAAAAAAATTGCGACAATATAAAAAATTTTTACATAAGAAGCAAAAATTTAAACATTAAATTTATTGCACAAAATTTTTTCACAACATATTTCTAAAACAATTTATAATTAAATGTTTTTCAAAATTGTGTAAAAGAAAGTTTCTATCTTCTATCAGAATACATATGTTTCGAAATAGAAAAGCTTCTTTCAACATCCACAGATATATTGGTGCATTTTTAACTTTGCAATACCTTCTAAACTAAATTTAAAGTCGAAATCGTTTACTGTTTCACCTTCCGAAATTTTCTTAACTTCTTCAATTTCAAATACCCTCGCATTTTTATTTATCACTTTTTTAATTTATCGTATATATAATTACCTATTGTACCCTTAACCTTCTTACATAGCATATCAATTCGTCTTACTATTTTCGACTGATTCCGAGAGCGACATCCCTTGCTTTTCTAGTTTACGAATGGAACTTGAGAACAAAGCTATAATTTGACTTAATATACAAAAGGTTTTGTAGCCATTCTGTTGATGTTACTATCTTTTTACAGTTTCTAGAGCAATGCAATCAGCAGTTGATTTCAAGAATTAAATTTTTTATTTCTTCAACAATTATCGGCGACAAAAATTTGCAGCACTCTTACCATGTACCCCATCTCGTAATAATCGGTTCAGGAGGCAACTTAACACCGGAAGTCCGACTCCTATAAAAATTGGATTCGTTAAAGGTGCCTTTTAATATTTTACTTTTTTTGACATTGCTAATTAACTATTAATCAAAGGAATTGATTCCTAATGTCTTCGGCTACGCGATTGAACCCATGAGCTAAACAATTGTTATGTAATGATGTTACACTATACATAAAATTTGAAATTTTGCGCGGTTTTATCATGTATGGTGTGCAGTGTCGGACAACATTAGTAAATTTTTCTTATGTATACTTCAGGGTAAAACCGCAAATTGTGGTAAACTTTCTTGAACGAATTGGGCAATTGTCCCATTATTTTCTTTTTGAAGTTCTTTCCGTGAATTTAAATATGATTTGCCTACCAATCTTCAGAAAGATTTCCTATTAACAAATGGGCCATATAACGGCACACTTATCCGTACTTTCATCTACCATGATATTAAATAATTATTCCTACCAATTGGTTGAATTTTTGCTATGTTACTGGTACCAAACTGTGATTAATTTTTTTGTATATTAGGTATTTTAGTTATCTCTATATGTTTGCAATATTTTTCTAGAACGATTTCAATTATATTGT
>RXPK01003103.1:0-35395 GCA_004143645.1 Protaetia brevitarsis | reverse complement strand
TTATCAATAGAAAGACTATGGAAAGAATGAACATTGCTTACGTTGAACAACAGATTTCTGATTTTGTTTTTCTACCTGGGATGGAAGTGATCACTTACAACCGAGAAGATTTTTTTATCCAATAATGAACGTACCATCCAAATATATCCAGGTTATAAAAAAGATTATTAGATTGGAATAAAAGTATTTTATAAAAAGTTGCGTCAAATTTAATTTTGCTATTCTACATAAATGTTTGCTGTCAAAAAAAAAAATAACTTACCTCAACGTGTATTGTCTGATACAATCACTACAACAGCGCAGGAGCAGTAAGTGACACATAAAAAAACAGATTGCCCTATGAAACTGGTAAAAATGCCAAGTATCCAATACAAAGTCATCAGTGTACAATTGCCAAAAGCTAGGAAAGACGTAGGACAGATCAGTACTGACAGCATCAGTATCAAACGTGAAATATCTGAATCTCTCAGGGATCAGAATGTTGATAAGAGTACACAGCAGATGATTGCAATCATTTAGTGGCGGAATTATTGGGAACACCTCTTGTTGATGAACGAAAATTTTTGTGATAGTCAAAGCGAATACAAATAATATATCGGGGCCACTTGCAGATGCCAAAACCAAAGCAAAATAACTGAAATACGATTCTGAAATGTTCTCCATCCAGTGCTAATTCGAAAAGGTCACCAGACCGAGCACCATCAAGGCAATCTGAAGACAAATTGGGTAAACATAAATATGAGAAAATCCACAGTCGTTAGAAGAATTTGGCTGATATTACGTTATTCCTTTGTCGACGAAGAAGTCAATAACTTGATCAATTTACGAATGTCTCGCGTTACAAAGCAGAAGAAAAGAAGCGAAGGAATAGATGAATGTCAAAGCTTAGAAATGTTGACCACTTAAGTTATAAGAATTGTAGCAAAAATTTAAAGTTTCCACGGACCAAAAGATCAAAAAATTATGAACCCGAAGAATATAATAAGATTGTTAAGAAGATGAAGGAACGCTACAGAAAGAAATTTCAATTATCGCAAGTGGATTGTGAAGATTGGTCGAGGAATAGCCCGAAACATCGACTGAGAGAGCTATGGTTTGAAATAGTGATAAAAAGTCTGGACGATTTATCTTTTGGTCGACAACACATTTACTCGCTAAATCAATCGCGTTATTTCGGTCAAGGCACAAACTGAGGGACTTTTTTTTTGGGGGATTGCTAATGGACTATGCCTTACCAATTGTCATTATGCTTATCTATCAAATTTTTAGGCCTGTGTTTATTGACGTTTTTCTAAGAGTGCATGTAAGTGAATTATAATAAATGTTTGGTTCTCTTATTCTCTAAACAAGAAAGCTACTCAAAAAAAAACGATATTGCGCATTCATTAATCAATCCATCCTTTTGATTTCTGTATGAAAAGTACTTGATAAAATCAAATTCAAGAGTTTAATTAAGTGGTTATAGATTATATTATCTGTTGAAATATAGAGGCCTTTCCACGATTAGAAGTTTCCGCACAGGCTTAAGGAAAACTTTCAATTTTATTTATTATTTAATACGTTATATATCATATCTAATAATTTCTTTTGTTTAATAAATGAGATAATCATTATTTTATTTTAATATCTTTTTGTTTTATATAAAGATGGCGTTTTACTGTAATATGGTGATTTCATTATTTAGTTAATAATATGCAAACTTTTTAAATGTTGTAATTAAACAGATTTCTAAAAAATATTATTGCATTTAGTTATATTTTAATTAAGTTATATACCTTTGTGACGTATTGTATGCCTGCTTTATCATTAACTGCGTTTTTATATTTATAAATTTGAATTATTTCGAATATATTACGTGTTTTTAAATTTTGTTCTTCTTATTTCTTGCTTTTTTTTTTAACTAGTAAGATTTTTGTTGTATTCAATGTAGTGATTTAATATTTAGCCATTTATGTTATAAGTTATTGGATTGAACTGTCATGTAGCCGAACTATTTGACAATTCAGTCACTGTGACTAAATCACAGATATGACAGATGTAACAGATGTTTGACAGTCACAGATTCAGTCACTGTGACTAAATCACACATATATAATTTTATTGTAAATATTATGTTATAACATAACGCATTTTGTAAACTAAGAAAGCTCGCTGGAAATTTAAAACGAGATTTTTACATTAATTAATTCCTTTTTAAATTGCTATTTTAAAGAAAGTTTTAGTTCTCACTAACCGGTTTGTAAACAAAATAAAACTGATCCACCATTTCTTGAAAAACACGAGAACGTTGGATAGCGTCGTTTATAAACAGATCAGTTCAGTTTTCAGTTTTCGTTGATTACTCTTAGAAGATTGTCATTGCTCAAAGCTTATTTATACATTTTTTCCCCTGAAATAATAATTCCGTGAATAGTTTACTAGTAAAGTAATCTCAAGTCAGTTTTTCCTTTTATACAGAAGAGCTTATCATAGTAGAAAAGTTACAACATCATGGTGCGTTTTTAATAATTCAATAGTTTCAAGTTTCAAAATCGAGATTTAACAAATCCCAGAAGATATCTTATTCTCCCGCTCCTGGAAATATCCAATTGTCCCAGATGCCCGAAATTCAAGAACTTGCTTAGTCCTGCTGAATTCCAAGAACATTATAAAACGGATTCCTAATTTTTTTTCCACTGATTTAGAGGTTAGATATGCTTATTTTCGTTAACGAACTTCATTGCTACTTTAATTAGGAATAAATATCAATTTGCACATTTAAATATTCGTTAGAACTTACCCCTGCTGAAATAGTATTGATTATTTATTATCTTCATTACTTTTTATTTAAAAAAAATATCGACTAACTGTCAACCGGTTTCCTTAAAATTGTAAATGTTTAAGTTTGTTCGCGTCGCATGAACTATTTGCACTTTTATGCACTTTTTAGAACTTTTATGTGCAAAAGTGCATAATGGTGCAAATAGTTCATGCGACGCGAACAAACTATTTGTTTAGAGTAGTTTAAGTCTGGATCCAAACCAATTTAATACAGAAAACTGTAAAACCAGAGTTTATTCTTTTAATTTGTTATAAGATTGTTTATTAACTATCTATTGTATTTTTATATTGTTTTTTTTTTTTAAATAAAAGTGCTGTTTGTAATATTGTCACGAAAAGGGTTTGTTTTAATTTATGTTTTGTATCATTGTGGCGTCTGCAACCCAATTTACAACCCTGTAAATTAATTATCCAACTCGATTATATTATGTCATTTATTTTCTAAATATTGCATGGTTTCACCGTTACAATTTTAACAGTCTCTTTTTGTGTGATTTCCTTTTTTTTCAGTTCTTGATTTTAATTTTGTATAGATTAGTTTTTTTTATGGTTAGCTATTACTTATTTGATAAGCATATTTGAAATTGCATAGTTTGAAAATTTTACATAAATTTTAGTATTTAGTTAGAATTTTATTATTTATTTCTGAGTTTGACGTCCTAAAATGGCAACGCTGCTGTTTTCTTCAATTCCAGTTATAAATTTCGACCTCGGTTGATAAGAATTAAATTGGTTAAGTAAAATTGGAATATATTTGTTTTTGTACTTTTTATTACTTCATATCTTTTCACGTCTTTACGTATTTATTATAGAAAGACATCTGGAAAAGAATGAACCATTGCTTAACGTTGAACAGATAGCATTTACTGTTTTTGTTTATCCAATAATAATGACGTACCATCCAACTTCATCCAGGTTATAAATAAATTTATTATTATGATTGGGAATAAAAGTATTTTATAAAAAGTTTGCGTCAAATTTAAATTTTGCTATTCATACATTATATGTTGCTGTCAAAATTAAAAAAAATAATCTTACCTCAACACGTGTTTTGTCTGATACAATCACTACAACCAGCGACAGGAAGCAGTAAGTCGACACATAAAAAAACAGATTGCTCCTATTGAAACTGGTAAAAAATGCCAAGTAAAATCCAATCACAAAAGTCAATACAGTGTACAATTGCCCAAAAGCTAGGAAAGAACCGTAGGACAGACTCAAGTACTTGACAGCATCGGTCATCAAGACGTGAAAATATCTGATATCTCTCAGGGAATCACGAATGTTGATAAGAGGTACATCAGCAGATGGTTGCAAATACCATTTAGTGGCCGGAATTAATTTGGAACACCTCTTATTGATGAAACGAAAATTTTTGGTGATAGTCAAAGCGAAATACAGGTAATGATATATCGGGGCCACTTGCCAGATCGCCAAAATACAAAAGCAAAAGTAACTGAAATTACGAAATTCCTGAAATTGTTCTCCATCCAGTGCTAAGTTCGAAAAGGTCACCAGACCGAGCACCATCGAGGCCAAATCTGAAAGACCGAAAATTATGGGTAAAACAGTATATTTGAGAAAATCCACAAAGTCGTTGGAAGAATTTGCCGTGGTATTGACGTTATTCCTTTGTCGATCGAAGAAGTCCAATAATTTGATCAATTTTACGAATGTCTTCGCGTTCCAAACGCAGAAGAAACAAGAGGCGAAGGAATAGATGATGGTCAAGGCTTCTAAGATGTTGAACCACATATAAGTTGAATAACGAATTGTAGTCGAAAATTTTAAAGTGTCCACGGACCAAAAGATGAAATAAATTATGAACCCGAAGAATAATGCCAATATAAGAATTGTCAAGAAGACGGGAACGCTACAGAAAGAGAATTTCAAATTATCGCAAGTGGATTCGTGAAGATTGGTCAGAGGGAATACGGCGAAACATCGACTGACGAGAGCTATCGGTTTGAAATAGTGATAAAAAGTCTTGGGCGGTTTTTCTTTGGTTCGACAACACATTTCACTTTTCGCGCAAATACAATCGGTGTTCATTTCGGTCAAGACACAAACTGAGAGGACTTTTTTTTGGGATTGCTAATGGGCTATACATTACCAATAGTCATTATGCTTATCTGTCAAATTAGCCATGTGTTTATTGTAGGTTTTTCTAAGTGCGCATGTAGTGAATTATAAATAAATGTTGTTCTCTTTGTTATCTAAACAAGAAAACTACTCAAAAAAAAACGAATATTTCGCATTCATTAAATCAATACCCATCCTTTTGATTTCCTGTATGAAAAAAGTACTTGATAAAATCAAATTCAAGAGTTTAATTAAGTGGTTATAGATTATCTGTTGAAATATAGATGGCTTCCCACGATTAGAAGTTTCCGCACAGGCTTAAGGAAAACTTTCAATTTTATTTATTATTTAATACGTCATACATCATACCTAATAATTTCTTTTGTTTAATAAATGAGATAATCCTTATTTTGTTTTAATATCTTTTTGTTTTATATAAAGATGGCGTTTTACTGTAATATGTTGATTTCATTATTTAGTTAATAATATGAAAACTTTTTAAATTTTGTAATTAAATAAATTTCTAAAAAATATTATTGTATTTGGTTATATTTTAATTAAGTTATATACTTTTGTGACGTATTGTATGCCTGCTTTATCATTAACTGCGTTTTTATATTTATAAATTTGAATTATTTCGAATATATTACGTGTTTTTAAATTTTGTTCTTCTTATTTCTTATTTTTTCTTTTTAAACTAGTAAGATTTCTGTTGTATTCAATGTAGTGATTTAATATTTAACCATTCATGTTATAAATTATTGGATTTAACTGTGATGTAACAGGACTATTTGACAATTCAATCACTGTGACAAAATCACACATATATAATTTTATTGTAAATATTATGTTATAACATAAGCATTTTGTAAACTAAGAAAGCTCGTTGGAAATGTAAAACGAAATTTTTACATTAATTAATTCCTTTTTTAATTGTTATTTTAAAGAAAATTTTAGTTCTCACTCACCGGTTTGTAAACAAAATAAAACTGATCTACCATTCCTTGAAAAACACGAGAACGTTGGATAGCGTCATTTATAAACAGATGAGTTCAGTTTTCGTTGATTACTCTTAGAAGATTGTCGTTGCTCGAAGCTTATTTATACATTTTTCCCCTGAAATAATAATTCCGTGAATAGTTTACCAGTAAAATAATCTCAAGTCAGTTTTTCTTTTTATACAGAAGAGCTTCATCATCGTGCGTTTTTAAAAATTCAATAGTTTCAAGTTCCAAAATGGAGATTTAACAAATCCCAGAAGATATCTTATTCTCCTGCTCCTGGAAATATTCAATTGTCCCAGATGCCCGGAATTCAAGAACTTGCTTAATCTCGCTGAATTCCAAGAACATCATAAAAACGGATTCCTAATTTTTTTTCCACTGATTTAGAGGTTAGATATGCTTATTTTCGTTAATGAACTTCATTGCTACTTTAATTAGGAATAAATATCAATTTGCACATTTAAATATTCGTTAGAACTTACCCCTGCTGAAATAGTATTGATTAATTATTATCTTCACTGCTTTTTATTTAAAAAAATATCGACTAACTGCCAACCGGTTTTCTTAAAATAGTAAATGTTTGGTTTAGAGTAGTTTAAGTCTGGATCGAAACCAATTTAATACAGGAAACTGTAAAACCAGAGTTTATTCTTTTACTTTGTTATAAGATTGTTTATTAACTATCTATTGTATGTTTTATATTGTTTTTTTTTCACAAATAAAACTGCTGTTTGTAATATTGTCAAGAAAAAGATACGTTTTAAACTATGTTTTGTATCACTGTGATGTCGGCAACCCAATTTACAACCCTGTAAATTAATTATCCAACTCAATTATGTTATGTCATTTATTTTCTAAATATTGCATGGTTTCACCGTTACAATTTTAACAGTCTCTTTTTGTGTGATTTCCTTTTTTTTCAGTTCTCGATTTTAATTTTGTATAGATTAGTTTTTTATGGTTAGCTATTACTTTGACAAGCATATTTGAAATTGTATGGTTTGAAAATTTTACATAAATTTTAGTATTTAGTTAGAATTTTATTATTTTTTTTCTGAATATGACGTCTTAAAAAGGTAACGATGTTGTTTTCTTCAATTTCAGTGATAAATTTCGACCTCGGATGATAAAAATTAAATTTGTCAAGTAAACTTGGAAAATATTTGTTTTTGTACTGTTTATTACTTCTTATAAAGCTTCTTTTCATCTCTTTACGTATTTATAATTGAAAGACTTCTGGAAAAGAATGAACCATTGCTTAACGTTGAACAGATAGCATTTACTGATTTTGTTTATTCTACCTAGGAGATGGAAGTGATCACTTTCAACCCGAGAGATGATTTTGTTTTTCCAATAATGACGTACTATCCAACTTCATCCAGGTTATAAATAAATGTATTATTATGATTGGGAATAAAAGTATTTTATAAAAAGTTTGCGTCAAATTTAAATTTTGCAATTCATACATATATGTTGCTGTCAAAAATAAAACAATAATCTTACCTCAACACGTGTTTTGTCTGATACAATCACTACAACCAGCGACAGGAAGCAGTAAGTTGCCACGTAAAAAAACAGATTGCTCCTATTGAAACTGGTAAAAATTGCCAGGTAAAATCCAATCACAAAAGTCAATACGGTGTACAATTGTCCAAAAGCTAGGAAAGAACCGTAGGACAGACTCAAGTACTTGACAGCATCAGTCATCAAAACGTGAAAATATCTGATATCTCTCAGGGAATCGCGAATGTTGATAAGAGGTACATCAGCAGATGATTGCAAATACCATTTAGTGGCCGGAATTAATTTGGAACACCTCTTGTTGATGAAACGAAAATTTTTGGTGATAGTCGAAGCGAAATACAAGTAATGATATATCGGGGCCACTTGCCAGATCGCCAAAACACAAAAGCAAAAGTAACTGAAATTTACGAAATTCCTGAAATTGTTTCCGTCCAGTGCTAAATTCGAGAAGGCACCAGACCGAGCACATCAAGGACAAATCTGAAAGACCGAACATTAGGGGTAAAACAGTAGATTTGAGAAAATCCACAAAGTCGTTAGAAGAATTTGCCTTAGTGTTGACGTTATTCCTTTGTTGATCGAAGAAGTCCAATAACTTGATCAATTTTACGAATGTCTTCGCGTTCCAAACGCAGATGAAACAAGAAGCGAAGGAATAGATGATGGTCAAGGCTTCTAAAAGATGTGAACCACAATATAAGTTGAATAACGAATTGTAGTCGAAAATTTTATAGTTTCCGCGGACCAAAAGATGAAATAAATTATGAACCCGAAGGATAATGCCAATATAAGAATTGTTAAGACGACGGGAACGCTACAGAAAGAGAATTTCAAATTATCGCAAGTGGATTCGTGAAGATTGGTCAGAGGGAATACGCCGAAACATCGACTGGCGAGAGCTATCGGTTTGAAATAGTGATAAAAAGTCTTGGGCGATTTTTCTTTGATTCGACAACACATTTCACTCGCGCAAATACAATCGGTGTTCATTTCGGTCAAGGCACAAACTGAGAGGACTTTTTTTTGGGGATTGCTAATGGGATATGCATTATGCTTATCTGTCAAATTAGCCATGTGTTTATTATACGTTTTTCTAAGTGCGCGTGCAGTGAATTATAAATAAATGTTGTTCTCTTTGTTATCTAAACAAGAAAACTACTCAAAAAAAACGAATATTTCGCATTCATTAAATCAATACCATCCTTTTGATTTCTGTATGAAAAAGCACTTGATAAAATCAAATTCAAGAGTTTAATTAAGTGGTTATAGATTATCTGTTGAAATATAGAGGGCTTTCCACGATTATAAGCAAAATTTTCAAATTTATTTAATATTTATTCAATATCACCATAATGTTAATAAGTAAAAATATCATAATTGTGTTGTTTCAATATAATTTTTTAATATCTTTTTGTTTTATATAAAGATGGCTGTAATATGTAGATTTTATCATTTAGTTAAATATGAAAACGTGTTTAAATTTTGTAATTAAATAAACCACCAAAAAATATTATTGTATTTAGTTATGAAATTGAGTTATATAGTTTTGTACATCCATATGTCTTTTTAAATTTTGTTCTTTGTCTAAAATTGTTATATTGTTATTTCATGTTTCAGCATTTGGTGTTTTTGATTATTCTAGCTAGGAGATGGAAGTGAGCGCTTTCGACACAAGAGTATTTCTTTTAGGCCGTAAAAACCTATTATGTAACCTTATGCAGGTTAATATATATATATATATATATATATATATATATATATATATATATATACACTGAGAAAAACGGGCTAAGTAAAGTGTATAAAAAATTATTTACAATAGATAAAGTTTTACTTGGAACTATTCTCGTTAATTAATACCTTTTTATTTTTTCCTTTTTTTGGGTATTCCGGTTTTTTCTTACTAATTATATACTGTTTTTACGTTTCGGAATTTTGTTTTATTCCTTTTTCAATATTTTATTTTAATCTTTTAGGTGTTTTCATAGTTATTAACCTTTACAAACAAACATATACTTTGCCAGTATATGTTTGTTTGTCGTTACTTGTTATTGTTTTAAAGTGTCTTTTACAATTTTAAAATGTAACTTAAAGAAATTTTGACAACGCCGTAAAGGTTAATAACTATGAAAACACCTAAAAGATTAAAATAAAATATTGAAAAAGGAATAAAACAAAATTCCGAAACGTAAAAACAGTATATAATTAGTAAGAAAAAACCGGAATACCCAAAAAAAGGAAAAAATAAAAAGAATAATCAAAACCGGTTAAATAATATTGAAGAAGTTTAATTAATACCTTCAACTAAATCCAGTTTCCTGAATGCAAGTTGTTGATGGAAATAGTGCTTTTATTAACGGCTATTACACAGCGTACCTGACAAATTTGTGGTAAGTAACGTATTACTTATGACTACTGGTACTGTATCTAACTACAGCACATGCTTAGTAGAAGTAACAACAATGCTGATCGCCATTAAACTCATGTATTTTCTTAAATAGGTAACAACTTGCTACAACTATGATTATTTGAGTTTTTTGCTGCCACCCCGTGATCGTTTTACTATTCCTGATTGGCTAATGCGGCGGAGTAATTAAATAGTCCCCGAGACGGCTACGCGCGCAGGCGCGGGCTAGCGTCAAGTAAGAGTTACGGACGTGGGAAAAGGTCGTCGAAAAAGGGTGGCCAAGGAGTACGGCCATTGTAGGCCAGTTGGAACGTAAATATATTAAAAATACCGGGTGGGTTGACTCGAGGCCCCATCCGTATAAAGAATCCCAGCGAAAGAAGAAGTACCGAGCCTATAAGCAATCAGATGTTTCAAGATTGCAGTTTTAAATCACGTGGTGGGATATTTGAATTCCCCATCATTGTGATGATATCTGCGCCCGTTGATGAAGTTAAAGTGTGGATGCCGTCGCTAGTGATCCGGCAGTCCAACTGCCATCTGCAGTTAGGGATACCGCGACGAAGAAGCCGTTTTCGAGGCGATCACCGGACATAACCTCCACGGACGCCGACAAAGGATCAACTCGCCGAGACAACGCCCAGTGCAAAGAACCAACAGAAACCGCAATTTTACCGCCTAGGTACATTATTTCTTTGTTTGTTATTAGTTGTAACTTCAAAGCCATATTTCTCTTTGTCGTTTGTTTAGATTTCAATAATTTTAATAACTAAATAACGTCTCAGGGGGCCCTGTCCCTTATCTTTTATTATTGCTTGGTTCATTTTTTTTTCATTATTAAGGAATATATTTTATGAGTCATTACGTTGTAAATTGTTTTAAAAAAACTGTTGTTAAAGTGAAACCAATACCTTTCATTCATATCAGGTAGTCATCAGGTATTTGTCCTATACAAAATAAAACTATTACTAATAATACTGCTTTTTATTTAAATTTATATTAAATATTCACTAAACTTCCTCGTTTCCTGCACTACCCATAAGTTGAACAAGAAATTTAAGGTAAGTATATTGTATATTTATAGCAAACCATTACCTTTTACATATCAGGTATTTAGTGAACGTGCATTAATGATACTGTTTCCTTATCACAAGTAATCCAAATAGCTTGCATTAATTGAGATTAATAATGAAAGTGTGATGGCCATAATAGAATAGTTCACTCATAGCAATACATCTACTTGACATGAGCAAATCTTTTACTTACTGCAACTACATATATTCTTTGGCTTAACTATTTCAGTTTAATTATCATAAGTAACTTGATAAGTTACCGGTATGAAGCAGACCGTAAGTAACTTAGATTGCTTCTTGTTAGTATTAGTGTTTAGAATCTCTTTCTTACTAGTGCTAAGTAATCTGTGCTTTTGTCCCCTATCCAGTTGAACTTTTTACTTACGATAATTGTATTTTTATTTATGATTATTAATTTTTTTTCTCAGTGCACCAGATTCAGGTAAGTAGCGACATCTGCATGAGGTTTGGAATATGAGAATTACTTTCTTGGCACATCAAAATGACAGCATGGTGTCATCTATAGTGCGCCAGTGGAACATTTCTTTGACTATATGTAGGTATACTGGTATAATATTTGATGACAGTAATGGTGGACACAACTGCTGACAACCTGGTTTATATCAAAACTAAATAGTACAAAATGATTAACCAAATAATTATACAAGTGAAACAACTAATAAGATGCGAAATACAACTTTAAAAACCTTAACAGCTCGGTTTTTAACGAAGCAAACAGGTTATTTAGAATAATTTTGAGAAATTTTAGCTTTGGTACTTGTCAATATAACATTCATTTAAATTAGATTGAGCATTTTGCTATCACAATCCTGCAACCGAAGGGTAAGCAATTTTCCCAAAAATGATCATGATTCGAGAGGCCGTATGAAGCAGTCATCAAGCAGGTAATCGAAATTTCTTTTTACCGGTATTTCCTCGTAAGTTAAAATAATATCACCTTACCTCAACGCGGGTATTATGCGATCTTAGTATGACCACTATCGACAGGAAAGAATAAACCGAAATGTAGATGATCAAACTGGCACCACTGATTGGCGTAAAGACCGCCAAATAAAAGCCCAGCGCGAACGTCATTATTGTATACAATTGCCCGATGGCCAAGAAGGGACCGTAAGCCAAACTCAAGTATCTAACAGCGTCACACATGAGTACGTGCAAATATCTGATATTTCGCAAGCACTCCTTCACGCACTTCTGTCCAACCACGGAATTATTTAGCGCGTACGATTCCTCTGGTGAGTTTAACTTGCGCGCCAAATCGTTGATGAAACGGAAATTTTCCGCTATGGCCGATGCGAAATGTAAATAATAGAGGGCGGGTGCCACTTGCCACAGACCCAAAATGCCGAAGAAGACATAACTGAACTGCTGGAATCGGTTGAAGTCGGCTACGTCTACGGCTGATTTAGTGAATGAGACCAATCCAACTAACGTCAATACCAGCATCATAGCGCCCAGAATCAATGGTCTTACGGTACGCTTTAATAAGAAAGCCATTTCGCTGGCACATTTTCCATCAAACATGGTCCACTTTTCCTTATCGAAGAAATCCAATAACTTGATCAGTTTTACGAATCTCCTCGCGTTCCAAGTGCAGAAGAAGCACGAGGCGAAAGAATATATGGTCGTCATCGTTTCCAAAGTGAGCAACCACATAAACGCTGAATAGTTAGATCCGAGAAGTTCCCTAGTTGTAAACTTCCAGTCAGTAGCATACATCAACAATCCCATCACAGATCCGAAGAGGAAAACGGTGTACAGTACCGGAACACTCCAAAACGAAAATTGCAACTTATTACAATTGCAACCGTGAAGATTTTTTATAGGAAATACCCCGCAGGCGCGCCCAATGAGGGCTATCGGCTTGAAGTAGCAATAAAAAGTCTTCAGCGGGGTATTTTTGGTTGCTTCGCACATTTGGCGTTTGTTATCGGCACAAAGGTGTAAGTAGAAAAAAAACTGGAGTGTTTACTCCAACCACGGCGCTGCACTGACAACTGAAACGATTTTTATTCTGGATTTGATTGAGCGATGGTTTGCTTATCTTTTCAAGCCATATGTTAAAGCCCATTAAAGCGACAAATATAATAGTTGAGTTTATCGATTAATTCACTTACTAAACTAAATAATGAGTGATAAAAATGAGCTATTAGTCTGTGTCAAAAACTCTTGTTTTCTAATATATGTAATTTCAAACAAAATTTTGTATTCGAAAATAATTTTACCCCTTCACTGAGAAAAATGGGCTAAGTAAACTGTTTACTTGATAAACAATTATTTACAATAGATAAAGTTTTACTTGGAACTATTCTCGTTAATTAATTCCCGCAACTAAACCCAGTTTCCTGAATGCAAGTTGTTACTGTCAATAGTGCTTTTATTAACGGCTATTACACAGCGTACCTGACAAATTTGTGGTAAGTAACGTATTACTTATGACTACAGGTACTGTATCTAACTACAGCACATGGTTAGTAGAAGTAACAACAATGCTGATCGCTATTAAACTCATGTATTTTCTTAAATATGTTACAACTTGGCATAACTATATTTATTTGAGTTTTGCTGCCACCCCGTGATTTTTTTACTATTCCTGATTGGCTAATGCGGCGGAGTAATAAAATAGTCCCCGAGATTGCTACGCTCGCAAGCGTGGGCTAGCGTCAAGTAAGAGTTACGGACGTGGGAAAAGGTCATCGAAAATGGGTGGCCAAGGAGTACGGCCATTGTAAGCCAGGTAGAACGCAAATATATTAAAAATACCGGGTGGGTTAACTCAAAGCCCCATCCGTATAAAGAATCCCAGCGAAAGAAGAAGTACCGAGCCTATAAGCAATCGGATATTTCAAGATTGCAGTTTTAAACCACGTGGTGGGATATTTGAATTCCCCATCATTGTGATGATATCTGCGCCGCTGGTGAACTTAAAGTGTGGATGCCGTCGCTAGCTGAGTGACAGTCCAAGTGCCATCTGCAGTTAGGGATACCGCGACGAAGAAGCCGTTTTCCAGGCGATCACCGGACATAACCGCCACGTACGCCGACAAAGGATCAACTCGCCGAGACAACGCCCAGTGCAAAGAACCAACAGAAACCGCAAGTTTACCGCCTAGGTATATTATTTCTTTGTTTGTTATTAGTTGTAACTTCAAAGCCATATTTCTCTTTGTCCTTTGTTTAGATTTCAATAATTTAAATAACTAAATAACTTTTCAAGGGGGCCCGATTTACCTTATCTTTTATTATTGCTTTGTTCATTTTTTCATTAATAAGGAATATATTTTATGAGTCATTACGTTGTAAATTGTTTAAAAAAAAAAATGTTAAAGTGAAACCAATATATTTCATTCATATCAGGTAGTCACTGTGTTTGTTCTATATAAAATAAAACTATTACTAATAATACTGCTTTTTATTTAAATTTATATTAAATATTCACTAAACTTCCTCGTTTCCTGCACTACCCATAAGTTGAATAACAAATTCAAGGTAAGTATACTGTATATTTATAGCAAACCATTACCTTTTATATATCAGGTATTTACTGAACGTGCATTAATGATACTGTTTCCTTATTACAACTAATCCAAATAGCTTACATTAATTGAGGTTAATAATGAAGGTGTGATAGCCATTATAGAATAGTTCACTGATAGCAATACATCTACTTGACATGGGCAAATCTTTGCTTACTGCAATTACATATATTCTTTGGCTTAACTACTTCAGTTTAATTATCATCAGTAACTTCATAAGTTACCGGTATGAAACAGACCGTAAGTAACTTAGATTGCTTCTTGTTAGTATCAGTGTTTAGGATCTCTTTTTTACTAGTGCTAAGCAATTTGTGCTTTTGTCCCCTATTCAGCTGAACTTTTTACTTACGATAATTGTATTTTTATTTGTGATTATTAAATATTTTTCTCAGTGTAGGTAACGTCCTGTATCTGATGATATTGTCATATACGCAAGAGGCAAATTTGAGAATACCCTCTGTGACATAGTTCAAAGAGGTTTGAACTTCACGAGAAGATGGTGTCAATCGATGGGACTCAATGTCAACCCCACTAAGACAGCCCTAGTAGCATTTACCAGGAAAAGAAAATCCAATCTTAGAACTATAAAACTGGATGGGCAAAATATAGAATGGAGAGCAGAAGTTAAATATCTAGGCCTTACCCTAGACAATAAACTTCTATGAACAAACATGAATTTGAAGTAACCACAAGGCCAAAAGAGCTCTGATGGTGTGCAGAAACTTTGCAGGGAAAAATTGGGGATGCAATCCAAAAATACTGCTTTGGATGTATACGGCGATAGTGAGACCGATCATCACCTATGCATCAGTAGCATGGAGCAAAAGAACTAATCTGGCCACCGCGAGAATTAACCTCTCGAAAGTGCAAAGATTAGCATGTGTATGCATAACGGGGGCTAGGAGAACCTGCCCAACAGCAGCTATTGAAGTAGTATTGGATCTTGCCCCCCTCCACATTGTAGTAGAGGGTGTGGCGAAAAGAACCGCACTAAGAATGGTCAAGGAAGGAATGATTAGGCATAGGCCTCAATCTCCTGACGGTGATCAAACCTGGGATATGTCCCGGGATGATATGTTAAAAAAATTTAGCTTTGTGAAAGAATTCACCATAAAACTAAGTGACAGGAGCGAGTGAGATCATAACACCATCTTGAACTTGAACAGAAATGCCATCAAATGGTACACTGATGGCTTCAAAACGGCAGAAGGAACTAGAATAGGAATATATGGGCCTAGAACTACATATTTCGAAAGCTTAGGAAAATACCCAAGTATATTTCAGGCGGAAATACACGCTATTGGAAGATGTGTTTAGTTCATTATAGATAGGAACTATCGGAAGCAGGAAATTATCATCGTATCTGATAGTCAAGCAGCCATCAAGGCGCTGAACTCATATGAAATCAGCTCCAAGATGGTCTGGGAATGCCTAGGGAAACTAAATGAGCTAGGCAAAAGAAATAAAGTAACCCTCCTGTGGGTTCCGGGTCACACAGGAGTGGAAGGAAACGAAATAACGGATAACCTCGCAAAAAAAGGGGCTGGAATGCCTTTTGTAGGGCCTGAACCCTTTTGTGGGTTAAGTAGCAGTACAATACTGAAGAAACTAAAAATGGAAATGGAGCAGAGAAAATCCAGTTACTGGGAAAATCTCCAGGGAATGAGGCAAAGTAAAATTCTTCTGGGAAACTTATAACCAGAAGAGGTTTACAGAATGCATCAACCTGAGTAAGAACAATGTTCGCATATTAACAGGAATATCTACTTTCAGGGCATTGTAGACTGAAAGGACACCTGAGTAAGCTTAGATTGGAAAAGGAATCTGAATGCAGATTTTGTGGGGAACAGGATGAAACATCCATCCACCTCCTCTCAAACTGCGTAGTACTGTGCAGCTCGAGGGCATTGCACCTGGGAGCATGTGAAATCGAAGAGGGAGAGTTACCTAGACTGGGGCCCTCTAACATCCTACACTTTTTAAAAGGAATAGGATTGGAAGGCCAGCTGTAAAGCAGCAAGAATAGAGGACACAATAGATCTTTTAGGTCGCAGTGTAACACCACCCTTCTATTTACATACATACATACATACAACGTCCTGTATTAAACTTCAAGTTATCTACGATACAACTTTTAAAATATCACAAAATTGCCTTACCTCGCGCGTGACTTCATGGGAAATATATATCAACAAAACTCCGCACAGCATTTCCCCAAACAGCATCACATACAATTTAGCACTAACGTACAGGAAAATGTATAACTTCACCACAGACGTTACAACCAGAAAGAGACAGTCAGTCACCAAATAGAAACCGTAGCATTTGTTCAAGAGTCTAACAGCGTCCGCCATCATACAGTGCAAGGTTCGGATGTCTCTCAGAACATCCGTTAGGTTTTCACTGGCGGTCCAATCGTCAACATTCCCTTCTAGAAGCCAACGCTCGATCGGAATCAGCTCCAAAAAATGTCTGATTGATCATCTTGAAGTTATCGGTAATCGTATAGGAGAAATATAAGTAAAGCAAGCTTGGGGTTATTTGCCACATGCTGATCACTCCCAAAGTGATGATAACGGTATAGTAACTGGCGGTATCTTCAGGTTCCATCACGCCCAGGAAAAATAAGAGCAGTTCGGATATCAATAAACCCATGGTTACTATGCCAAAAGTCAGCGGACCAATCGTCCACTTCCAAATATTTTTGGGAGCTCCCAGATGCTTCGGAAAAAGATTCGACGTGGTCCTATCGAAGATATCCAACACTTTAATCAATTTTACGAACTTCTTCGATCGACCCAGGCAGAAATAATACGAACTAATCGATCTGCAGATTATCATAACCATATAGGCCGTCATGAACACCATTTCATTATCGGCGAATAGTAGCGTCCGAAAGAAGGACCAATCGTAGAAATAGGTGAGTCCAGCAACTGAACCGCCGAATAGAAACAGGGTATACAACACCGGCACGCTAAAGAAACTAAATCCCACTGTATCACAATCGGGGTGGCTCAAATTTTTCAGAGGTAAGTTGCCGATCCATCGGCAAAATTGGGCAATTGGTCGGAAATACCAATAAAAAGTTTTCGATCTTTTGTATTCGCGTTTAGCTGGTGCGGCATTCGGAACGAATTTTGGCGACGCGTAATGGTAATTTAGGTCGGCAGTAATGATGAACATCGTGCTAAAGTGCGGATGAGGAAACTGAGAAACGATTTTCGGCCGATGTAAATGGTGCAATATTGAGCCATTTCCTTATCGATATTATTGCGCGTATCTCTTTGTCGAGTTAATCTACATAATTAACATAATTAACATTAAAATATGGAATACGGCAAAACCGAAATCTTTTTTGATGATGAGAATAAAAGTCGTACAAATGACTACGTAAACATAACAGAGCGCTTGTCCAATTTTATCGATAGGTACACACATATCAACGTAAATACAAAATAAATAAGCAATAGAATTGCAATTAGTGCAATGTTAATAACTTTAATAGCTGGTATGTATCTTGATTATTTTCACGCCGTTATAACAGACTTTAATGCAGCATTATGGTGATCATTTTTGTGTGTCTAAGCTTTCTAGCAATTTTAAATCATTTTTTATGAAGAAATGGGAGGGTTAATGATTCACATTGTGAATCTGGTGGAGGGAGATACAACGGAGTACGTTTTATTTGAATGTCCACTCTACACAGAGATTCAAAATGATTGTCAATTCCGCTCCTATAAATAGTAACAGGGTGTAGGTATTTGCCGCGTGTTTGTAATGAGGGTTTGAACTAAGTCAGTGTTGGAACACAAGAAAGTAAACGGATCTGTCATAAATAAGGAAAACGTAACCTATATTTGAACTCGCATTATATAAACGACTATGGATTGGTGTTCCTGCTTATAAAAATGAAATGTAATTAATTTAACTTTACTAAATTATGATTTTATAATTCAGTACTAACTGATGGTGTTTAACTAAATTTATTTATTACTTTAAATTATAACATACAATTAGTATAATTATTAAGTGACAAAACTGCATCTCTCAGTTCTTCTATGATATGCATGCGGTTTCTATAGATCCTATTTTTTAAATAGCCGAACATGAAGTAATCTAATGGGGTTAGATCAGGCGATCTTGGTGGCCATCTTTGTGCTCTAACGAACCTGTCAGCAAAAAACTGTTGAAGATATTGGCAGGTTTGTCGAGCAGTATGTGCTGGAGCAATATCGTGCTGAAAATAACCTGCTTCAAGCTCATTTTCTTGTAACTCTGCAATAAACAATTCCAACATCTGTTGGTAACGTTGGGCTGTTACAGTTTCCTCGAAGAAAATTGGCCCTATTATTCGTTGCCTGGACACAAACTCCAACTTTTACGGGATGCAATTGCGTTTCTCGAAATTCGTGTAGATTTTCTGCAGGCTAGATACGATAGTTTTGTGAATTGATATAGCCTGTTAGATAAAACCAGGCTTCATCCGAGAAAAATGATTTGTTTAGCAAGTCATCCTCCCTTAAATTGTTATTAAACCAATGACATATTCCAATCGCCTATCGTGATCTAATTGTTAATAATTCCTGTACCGTAGAAACTTTATAGGATGAAAATGTAACTTCTGTTTGACAGCTCATTGCGCTGAAGTGTATGAAAAGCCTATAAAATTATAACATGTATAAACTATTCACTTAATGTTAATATAATTTTTTACCTGTTTGTTGAGCTATTACCACAGATAATTCCCTTTTTTCTTACAGTATTCAGAAATACTATTGTTGGTGAATTAGATGTAAATATAAACGATTTTGAAAAAATTATAAGATAAATAATCGAAAAATACTACAACACGCACGCCAATGTCGCTAAATGTCAAGAAAATTCATTTAATGTACGAAATTTGTATGTAGCTAACTTCGCTCATTAAATTGGTAATAAGTATAGATAAATTTTTCCGGAAAACAGTTTTTTTTCTTACGACAATCATTTTGAATCACATGGTATGATGAGTGGTGATCGCGTACAAAAGTAAGGGCATTAGCTAAGAGGTTAAATTGGTAGCGATGCGAAACAGATATTAGAGATAATTAGTCGGTCGAATGGTGGGAATGCTGCTAAAGAATTAGGTAGATTTTACTTCATCATATTTAGATAGTAGTAGGGTAATAGATATGTATTTATTAATTAATATTTCATATTCTTTGGTGGTCTGAATTAGTGTTAAATTATAGCTTTTAGCATACTTGGGATCTATAAAATCATAAAAAGCGTGAACAGCAGAGGTCCTAGTATAGAACCCTGCGGGACACCAGCTTAAAATTGCTTTCTATAATCCAAACCTTCCAAGTCGTTTTTTTCAAATGTTCAAGATCCTATATCCTATTATTGTTGCAATCAAATTTCTCCTATAAATTATGATATTCCGCTTTCTTGAAATAGGGGTATAGATTAAATAGTTTATAGGTTATCCACCTGTCTGTCAAAATTTATAGTCGCCCAATGTCAAATGAAATTAATAACAAATACAATTGGATTATTAATTTATAAGATAACTTTAAAGATGGGATATTAATAAAACAGCAATACATGAAACAATAATTTGTTTATTAGTTTGTTAATTATAATTATAATTTACAACAAGTGCTCAAAATGGTCACCATTTTATTGAATGCATAATACAATACGACGTTTCATGATGTCAAAAATATTCTGCAGTACATTTGCTGTTATAATGAAATAACAGCAAATGTACTGCAGAATATATTTATTTGTAATTATATTCATCCAGGTCATTTAAGTTATTAATTCTTGTCTTAAAATAAATGATAAAACAGAAATTGAAAGCCTGTCTAAAATTTATGCACCCATTATTTAATATCACTTTTCGCCGTTAGTATATCTATACAAGATAAATAAACAATAATTTTTTTCAGTAAAAAAACCCTTCGCTGGGCATCACGCCTTGCGTCGTTGTTTTTGGATCTTAACCTTAGGCACACATTTGTATTTCCACACACGCAGTTAAAATGTAGTTCATTGTTGACAAACATTATAAAGCTGGTTTTACACTTGTCAATATTTTCATCAATTTCTAGACTTTAAAATTGATCAATTGTAGTTCTTGAACTAGAACTTGTTGCCGTTTTGTAGCTTGTCATATAAATATTAGAACTCTCAATAGAGATCAAATATCTATTTCATAAAATAGAACACTTGCTGCTTGTATTACATTTCTCAATTAATAGAACTTGAAATCGGGAATATTAGAATCGGTTAGTTTCTTTTGTAACGTTTGGGGTGGTAGCGCTCTGTCACAACAGGGATATTATTATTTCTTGGAGTGATGTTGCATACTTAAAACAAAGGAGGGTAAAGGTTTGAGGTTAAGCATTCTCTGTCTCGAAGATTTCTTCGAAGGATTATATGTGGATTTCTTGATCAGAGATAACACATACACTTCTGCTATGTATAACTGAATAAACGGTAGGAGTTCCATACTTCGACCGCTGAATTCACTATTTATATGCACACTACGGATAGAACACGACTTGCTGAGCCCCAAAAGGACATTCATTTTTTTAGGAAAGGAAAAGAAAATAGTGAAAATTGTGTTTGAAAAGTGCTATTTTCAGGTTATGGTCGACGCGATTTTGACGTTTACTAGGTGCAGTTAGGTGGGTCACCACTGGCGGCAGTAGTTGAATTTACTAAATGTAACCAAAAAAGTGTCATTATAGCACAGAAAAAGAATATTGTTCCAAACTTTTTTTTATAGGAGCTTTATACCACCACTTTTTGCGTAGAATAATGCCATTTGCCTTTAATAACATAATATTAATTTTGAAAAATTGTAGGAGGGGTATAATGCGTTCATATAAAAGAGAGGTGTCGTACCTCATCATTAATTTTGTGATGGTAGCAATTTCGCCCTAACTAATAACAAACATACCGTATCGTAGCTATGTTAACCATGATTAGTAAACAAAGCATATGTAATGTACAAACAGGTATTTTTAACTAACAATTGTAAAATGTATCTTTGTTATTAAAAAAAAAAAAAAAACAGCAAAATAAGAATTTACTGCAATTTCAACTGTTGTGGTTGAAGTTCTTTTCGTTCTTACTATCTACGTATTAGTTTCGTTTCCTTTTTGTTTAACCTACATTTCATGTATTATTTCTTTAAATTATGAAATACATAACATTAATCTGAGTCAATTATTTCACGACGTACCAATTACGGAGAATTCCTACACGATTGAAGATAATTTGATGCAAAAATAGAACACGTTTTAAGTATGTTAGTTTCTAGAACTTGACCAAGTTCTTGAAATCAATCAATTTCTTCACAGATGTAAAACAGTTGGATATATATCACCTTAAACTTGAACAGAACTTAAAATAGAAATTGAACTTAAAATCGAACTAGAAGTTGACAAGTGTAAAACCACAGCTTAAGATAATGTAATGTAGTTTTAAAATTTTAAATTTTTGAATTTTAACATGTTTGTGTCGTGAATTTAATATATACATAAGTAAGTATAACTTTGTATAAGATTTATTGCAATTAATGTGTTAATGTATTTTGTAATTTTGAATTGTCGAAACGTAAAAATGAATATTAATTAAACACAACTTTTTAAGCAGCCGCTATCACAAGAAATAAGGTCTACCAGGCACTGGCATTTTAAAACAGATCCTATTGTCCGAAACTTCTCCAATACTAGGCGAATATGATGTTGTAAAGCCGCATTATCCACAACTTTGTTAGAAAACTGCAAGCGAAACTATTATTTACCGTAGGAATATTGCCATTCGCCATTAAGAAATTATGCACTTCGGAAATATGCTTCAACAATAAATAAAATGTTTTCTTGCCATGTGTAGATTATTTAGTAATATTATTAAGTTAAAACATGTCGGGAAAAACTGTATTGCTACTCACAAACTGACAATTGTCAAAATGACATTGGAAATAATCACTTATCATAAAAGGTTAGCGGTGTATTCAGTTCAGCATTTTCAGTACCTACTGAGATGTAATTCATTTTGAAACAGTTTGTATAAGTGTCTTCATACAAAATGCAACACACTGTAGGTATGTTAGTAATAAATGTTATTTTCCCTGAACGTTAGAGTTATATACATTGAATGGTTCATCAATAGTAAAACTTACCTCATAATTAATATCATGCGAAACGAATACCATCACCAGTATCACAGACCCATTCACGATTACGAAATACAACAGATTCACATCTTGATTCTTGGTGAAGAAGAAAACGTACATATTCACCACGAACGTCACGATCACATAGAATTGATCTATAGCGAGGAAGATGCCGTACGAACCGTTTAAATTCTTTACGATATCACCCATCAAAACGTACAACAGTCGAATATTGCGCAAGATATCTTTCATGTTAGCCGGGGGTCGGTGTTCTTCCGGTTTGGTGTACATCTTCTCGACGGGGATGAGCTGCGTACACATCTTATTGATACATTTAAAATCGTTCTTTACGGCGAACGCGAAATAAACATATAAATACAGAGGAACGACTTGCCGAAATACCCAAGACGGTGAAGCTGGTATACCCCACCAACCGTACAGTTCGTCAGAGCCGATTTGCAACATCACGAAATGACAGAAGGATAGGAAATCCATCAGTGCTAAACAAGCGGCAACGTGCCTATTATGAAAGGTATAACGGTTTTCTTCATGAGCGCAATCGCGAAATATCGGGTTTTAAATGATGGTATGTTTTTATTTTTAAACACGGTTAATGACTTCCCTATCGAAAATCTAGTAACTTAATCAATTTGACGTATTTCTTCGACGAATAACGCAGAGAGAGCAATAAATCAACGATTTTCGATCATTAATATTATGGTACGCATCCCCACAAAGAGGCTGCGTCAAAATTGGCCACGTTTTCGTAAAGTTGTCGTAATCGCAAAAATAAGCAGTAAGCGCGATAGCCACGACGAATAGGAATATAGTATACACCGTTGGCTTGCTGACATACCCGAATTCTAAACGACCCTACATTACGTCGTGCAAATTCTTAACGTAACTCTCCAAGAATCGACAGAAATCCCCGATTGGTCTAAAATAGTAATAGAAAGTTTGCCGAGGTTGCTTTTCTTTCGTTGGAAACGCGTTCATTTCGGAAAATTTCTCCCACAAAGAGTTGCTCTTGATCTGGTTCTCTATGATCGCGATCATTTTATTTGAAAGACGCGGAAGAACTGGAAAAAATTACCTGTAGGAGAGTGTAGTTATGCTTTTCGCCTTATCTGGAAAGCGCCATTATGGTGCTTTCAATGTATTTTAACGTAGTATGTTAATCCCTTAATTGTTTTCGCTACAGCGTGCTCTAAAATTGAATAAAAAAAAGAGTATACACATCAGTGATTTTTTTATATAGCTTTCGAGAGTTAATATTTGACATATACCTACTATTTCTGAAGGGAATCAGTAAATAACGTCAACTCAATAACTTTCTTTCCTCTGAGATGAAGACTAAAAAATCCTTTATAATCATTTACTTGTAATTTTGAAGTTAAATTAAGACAAATGCTCAAATAGTACAAAAATATTAATTCAACAGATGCAACAGTTATTTTTAAAATTTGAAATTTGGCGCGCTATTAAGGTATTTCAAGTTTAAGTTTAGCTAGTTCACGTCAATTTGATTTTATGCGTTAATTGGTAATGATATTTCGTATTTTGTATTGGTAATGCGGAAATTTAATTAATTCTTAATCATTTGTACCGACTGTTTCTTTGCTGAGGCATTTTGAGTATAAATAATGTTTTGGAAACAAGAATTAGTTTCAAGAAATGTGTTTTATTATTTTTATAAAAGAATCCTTTCTATATAATATGCTAACGTATTAGTAGAGAGAGTATTCCGGCTTATGAACAAATTGTGAGCAATGGAAAATGTTCAACTATGCTCAACATTATTTAGGAGTTTCAGCGGTAACAAATAATTTGTTCGTCAGGAAAAAAATCAAGATTCGAAAATGTTGTATTCTATAGTTTATAGCAAATTACTAATTAAATGTTTTTTACAAGCAAAAAAAATATATATATGGCCTTATTTGTGATATATTTTGTGTCACTTGGGATTCTTTTCTAAATTTTTCAATATTCTTCATTTTTATTTTTTTGACATTTTTTTTGTCTAAAAAATCAATAGAAAATATTGTTAAATCACTTGCCATGCCGATCACATACATACAATTTAATAAAACATTTAAGACTAAAGTCTACCCAACACTGAATGGTGATCTGTTCTATGACTATTGAATGCATAAATCACGATTTCTGACCGAATGTAACAATTCAATGGTTCAATTTCCCACTAGAAAACAAGAAATTTTACAGTGGCTTGCGACATCTCGTGGGAGGAAGCTTGTATTACTTTTCGTTGGGGTACCCAAATGTAAAATCCTGTTTTTATATATTTTTTTTAAACCTTACAAAAAACATGGATAAAAAAAACTGCTATCCCATAAAAGTAAATTTATTCAGATATAAAGGCTCATAATCTCTTAAATTTAACAGAACTTTCGTCATGTTGGCAACATTGTACGAAGCACACATGACTATAACAACATTTTTTATCTCTAGGATTATTGGTGGTGTGGAGTGCACTGTGCGTAAAATTTTATAGATATTTTATATATTTAACATTGTTAACTTTTAATTTAATCATACATGGAATCACAAAATTTTAAATTTCAAATTCTGGCGTTTGTCTAACTTCACGTGAGTTACTTCTTGAGCGGTTATTATTCACGTAATATTTTCTAACCTAAAAATCGCACATTTTACGTTCAAAATGACGGAAGGTAAATTTTTAATCCTTTTCGTTTTAATTTAAAATATATTTCTAATTAATATTTATATACACACACAGGGAACAACAAATCGGAAGACCTATGGAATCCGTACAAAGAATTACTGCGAATCGTTAGCGGTTACTTGAGCGGCGAAATCGAATATAAAAGCTTTTCTCAGTTAGAAAATACGTTGAAGAGGCATAAACAAAACTTTTTTGCCCTGCTACAGAACCCGGTAATATGCTACTAAGTTGAAATATTTTGTATATTATGTTTATATTTTTTTCCTAGCCGAAAAATGCTAAAAACCGCGAGGACCTTAAGAAAGCTATGGAAAATGGGATTAGCATCCGTGGGATGGGACCGCAGACGATATCGAAGGAGCTATATCAAGAAACTATCATACTTGCAGATATTGTAGATGTAAATGAATTTGCAGCTTTGGATTTGCTGTGCACAGCACAATTGCAATTACCATACTATCCTGGTTTACCCCGAGGGTTAATAGCTGTTTTGTTATATTATGATGGAAGGAAAGCTTTGCTTTCGACGTTACGCATGCTGGTACGTGCTAGAAAAGGTATGTTTAGTTATTTCTTTCTATGAATCTTTATTTTGCTTTGAGAGTAGGTGCAGTATGTATGTTTTCCTTGTATCGCCATCATTTAACATCATTTTGACTTTTAAAAAATTTCGGTTTGGGAAAATATACCCATTTCATATCCACAAGAACTTATTTAGAATTTATACCTACATGAGCTTTGAATAAAAAGAAGTGAACTCTTACATAATCCATCCTTTTTGTAAATGTTTGCAAAGCTACTCAAAATTGTTTAGTACTTGAAAAACTCAACAAGGAAAGATGTGATAAAGAGACAAACTAAAAAGTTCTCTCTCAATTTTACGTGTGAAGTTGTCTACAAAAATCGTTTTCTATACCGATTTTATCACTTTTTCATAAAACACTTGCCAACTTCATGTTAAAAACTGTACTTTCATTATTTATGTAGATTTTATTGAGAATATAAAATGTACGATGGTTTGACAGAGATTAATTCATACCTTGAGAAAGTCAAAATATTGATTAAGAAATTCTTATATGAAAAATTGAAACTTAAAAAATAAAAACGATACATTTCGGCAATTAAAACTTGGAAGGCAAAACTAAATTAATATAGTGACCGGCATAAATGATGTAACATGATTTTTTTTTGTGAATATCGAAATATGGTAAATAATAATTATGGTTATTTTTTTTTTGAATAACTTCAGCTTGTCTAATAACCCCAAAAATTATTTGACACGTCACGTGACCATTAATATGCACGTATTATGGCGGCAAACATAAAAAGCACATCCTACTTGATGATTTTGATAGTTTGCCTTAGATGGCCTGTCGCTTCATTCAAATCTATAATATTTAATTGAATATTACAACAAATTCCGGCCCGCTAAGCAGCGACATCTGCAGGTTATTTAAGAACACGATAACTGTGTTTCGAAATGATGCGTCATCTCTTCTTGCATTCATTTGCAATAATAATTGAAGTATTTATTGCGACTAGTTTCGTTATTATTAGTAAAATCCATTTAATTATACCAGTATACATATGCTCAAATAAATGTTCCACTGGCGCACTATAGATGACACCACCAACATTTTCTATTGTTGTGCATTTGTACGGTAATATATTTCCATAAGAGAATACTTGTGGTGCCATCTATAGTACGCCAGTGGAACATTTCTTTGATCCTATGTATACTGGTATAATATTTGATTGAACGCAACATACACCTTAATTAGCCATCTTTATTATAAACGAACTAACGAACACATTTTGTTCATGTTATATGACAGCATATGCTTTCAAGATCTTTTTAAATTTTTTGTAAACAAAGTTATTAAATTATATTATATTATATTGAACGCATTGTAAATTTATCCGTATTCATGTAAAATATAACAAAAATATTGGTAGAAGTGATTATTTTTTTGCTTTATTTGTAGTACTTTACTTCCAAATAATTTAGAAGTAAGTTAAATGTCAAACGATGTAAAGAATTCGCTCACTTGTTAAAATGTAATAACACGTATAGGTTAACAATATCTAATAATTATTGTCTATAGTAGCGTTCATTTTACAAAAAATCTCAGATAATCTCAACTCACTAGAGATATTTTTCTAAAAACCCCGTTCTTTTTAAACGACTCATTTTGAGATTTTTACCTCCCCCCTTACTGCTAGCGCACAACGTCGCAAGGGTGTACAGTAGTGAGTGTAAAAACTCAGTTGGGTGGAGGGGGATACCAATAACAAGTATAGCCTCGTTTTTTTTTCTATAACCCTTTATTTGTGTCAGTTTTTCGTTTGTCAATTGTGATTGGTAATCATTTAAAACATGTTTCTATCAACTTGATTTTACATATTACGAAGTTGTTTGAGCTTTTTATGCATGTTGCGTATAGTACATAATATATAATATAAAATAGTTAATTTTGATATGAAAAGCTACGGTAAAAGGAACAATTATTAAATTTTCTTTATGCATTATATCACATTTCTATTTTGTACTCCTGTAGTATGGATTGAAAATTTGAAGTTAACTTTGACTGCTTTAAGGATCATTGACAATCTAAACATAAACACGTCTTACCACGCCACACAGTGACTATTTTACGAATTATAAAATATTGAGTATGATGTAATGCGTTCTTTTAGTCGAGATCATCTCAGATAAATATCAGTTCCCTGAAGAGATAAATGAAGTGAGACGAATTGTAAAAAGAACGCTACTTATGTCATGAATTTTACTGTAATTAATCTATCAGTACCTAATTTTTTGACATTAGTCGAGCGTTGCCAGGTCTTGTCTATCTGCTATTCACTGTGTTCTCAGCGTTAAAGTTTTTTGACCGTTGTTGTTCATATTATTAAATTATGTTATTATTTGCTTTACTTTGGTTATTTATATAGCAACGAAGAATACACCGATCTAAACTGACGCACGATTTACTGTATAATGGTAAATTTTTGCCAGAAACTCGAAATTTATTAGAAGTTCAAATATCTCAAAATCTATTACACTTTGGACTAAGATAAATATGGTTAATGTGGTTCCTAATGATCTCCCTTTTTCATCATGCAAAATTTTATATCGTTCTGCCAAACACCCTGCAGATATACTTTGTTGTATTCTATAACTGCTCAATTTTTTTTTCAACGTCTGTGCATATCGACTTGCCAATTCCTAATTTTTTTCCCCCAATCCGGCTTGATTTACCATTTATTTCACCTTTGTTTGCCTCTGAGGTACAGATATAGATGTTATCTTCTATTTCAGGTGTACTGTGGAGTTTAAAAATATCAAACGAATTAGAAAGATACGTAACCACATACACCGATCAGCTATTAGAGAACGGATTGTTCGAGAGAATATTCGAATTATTAAAGACGTTAGACCTAAGCAAAGAGTTGGAGTTGCTCCAACAGAACGTAGCACTGGGTGGACCTCGGCACCAACGCCAAGTGGTCGATCTGTTCAACAGCATCCGCGTACTCCTAGCGGAAATAGTGTTCTTATGGTCCGCCCAATGCGGACTACCAAAACAAACCACCATCAATTTAATCGCGTTCATGAAAGAGTTGAAAACCGAGGAAGACGCGGCTGGGAAGTTAGATAATATCTCCTTGTATCTCGTCGGTGCGTTATTATCATCGGTAGATCTAAGCGTATTACGTACAAGGGAAGACGGAGAAGATATCGTACAAGGAATGCCAATATTATCAGAGTTTGGATTCGTAGAAGCAGTCACCAATGAGTTACTACCGAGGAAGGATTCTTGGAAGACGGAAGGATTACACGCATTGGCCATGTTCGCTTTTGCGAACTGTTTATGCTCCCTCAGATCGGTGCCGCAAAGTCAGAATCTGCACGAGATTTTAGAACACGAGAGTTTATTCATCGACGCCTCAATCGAAATGAACGTGTTTAGATTCCTCAAGGACGTCGTATTGGAAAACGACACGATTTACACGGAAGAGATCTTGTATAGGAAGATGCACAATCTAATTACGGATTTCATCGTGCAGATGTTCGCGAAAGTCAAAGAGATGCGGATAAAAGCGGACGAGAGCGCTCGTACGATGCAAGTATACGCCCAAGAGGGTCTGGAAGCACCGCCTAATTTACCGAGGGATTTCGAGGACTTTCTAAATCTATTTCGAGCTTCGAGAAAGATCCGCTGGAACTGAAATGCATGTTGGATTATTGGTGCTCGATGGATAATTCCCTAAAGGATAGTGTTCGTATCCCGGCCATGTCAGTGTCTTTATTTAAATTCGTCAAATTATCCGGAGATATGATACCATCCACTTTATTCGTACCGTACTTGAACATGCTGAGCGGATTATCGAATTGTCAACAAGCTGCGAGATATTCCTTCAACATGCTGAAACAGACCAACAATTCCCCGATGAATTGGGATCATTTCTTCATGTCCTTCAATCAGTATTAATAGTAATTAAGGGCAAGAAATGCCACCGATCAACGATACAGTTTACAGACGCAGGACCATCTATCAGAAAGGAATAACTCCGCAGGAAGTGCAAGGATTACACGCTGTTTTAAAGTTGATCCGAGTGATCGCGGTGAATGATGACTTTGCGCGTTTGGCTTTATGCGAACACCCAGGCTGGGCGCCTCTAAGCACTCTACTCGGATTGGTTAGTTGCTCCGTGCCGATCCCATTAAAATCTGACATCCTTCTAACTCTAGCTGCGTTATCTAAATCACCAGAAACAGCCAATCAGATGTGGAATAACTTGGAAGCCTCGCAAATCCTAGTGACAATCCCGAGCACATCCAGTTACCAACCTAGAGGGATCCAAACGGAGTTAGACGAGATCGAAACAGGGTTAGAAACATACCCGCTCACCAGAGGGCTCTTGAAACTCCTAGACACACTCACCGACTCCGGTATACCTCGTACCCTAGGAGCCGGGCCCAGAATTCCCGGTTTCGACCCGTATTTCACCTTCATCGTGAATTCAGTCTTCTTAAAGTGCAGTTCGCGCCCCTACAAGAACCAAGATGAGAGGTGGGAGATCACCGCTATGTGCTTGAAACTATTCGAGAAGTTCATACAGCGTTACAATCCCGATCTGGCCGATTTCCAAAATGCTGTCTCTCCTGATAAGTTCAACTCCCCGCCCGGTTATCACATCATGGTGCAGTTGAACACGAAATCGGACTTGTTGAATTTGATCCTGATTATAGTGAATGAGGGTATCAATATGTTCGACTCTTACAAGCCGATTTCCGGGCAGAGATACGTCGAGCAGTGCATACTGAGTTGTTTGAAGATCATCGAGAGGGGTTTAGGGTTGCAAGTGAAGTTTTACGAATTGTTGGCGGGTAATCCGGGTCGTGTGCCTATGGTGAGTTTGAGTAAGCTGCTGTTGACGATAAATCCACGTACAGGTTGTCCGGATCACGTAGTGAACATAGCGAAGTTTACGAATCACCAATTAACCTTGCCGCAACACACTTTAACCGCCGTAAAAATCTTACTGCAACTTACTACCTCATCGGCGATTCATACGCAATTGATGAACACTTTAGTGACGATAGTCGAAGCTAAATCCTTAAGGAACGGGTTCTTCGAGTGCTTGGATCAAGGCGCCGATAACGAGGATGAAGTTTTAACTGCGACTAAAGAGACAATCCTAGCCTTGATCAAACAGTGCCTCCCGTATAAATCGCCCAATTTCGCTCATTACCTCTTGGGATTCGATCTCAGCAAAGATATCAGCTCGACCATCTTTAAATCGCCGAATCCTTTCCGAATTCCCACGAACTTGCATACACTCCCTATTCGGGATCATGAATTCCGGATTGAATCCCGCCTTCAAAGTCAAACCCTCTCTATTGGAGTCGACGTATCAAACTTTATATCTGCTCAGTTCCAACAATCAGACCTCAGAGCCTACGCTGAAATTATTACGACTAGTTCCGAATTTCTTCGAAAGACACATCACCAACGGGTTCAGACACGCTAACGACGGCATCCACGAATTGAATCAATTATCATGGTTGCTGATGACGGTGGCGATAGAATTGAAACTGTGTTGCGGCTCGAAGCAGATACTCTACGTTAGGGAGTTGACGCGACTGCTTGTCGATTTGCCGGTCGCCGAAGATGTCGACCCTTACACTATAGTGCCGACCAGTGTGGTTAGTTTAAGCGAAAATTTAAACGCGTTACGATCGGCCGAGGAGAAGGGGAAAGGGGCGAATTTGCTGATTCAATTGATCGTCATGTTCGATTTTAGCATCAAAGAAGTGACGACACCCCAATGGGATTTCTTCGACAACACCGTATTAAACACCCTGCTCAACAATTGCCAAACGGACACCTCTCCCAAATTAATCGATATAAAACGTCTACATCAGATCCTAATCGACGAATTGAGCGCCATCCAAGGTACAGCGGCGTTAGGGCAGAGACACGCCATCTTGCAGGAGATCGAGAAAGTTCTAATACACGCCTTGAACATCAATAATACCCGGCAAACTGCTGCTAGCATCGTTAGATTCGTAGATTCCTGGAGGCAAGTGGCGGAAGTATTGGCGATTTACATGCCGCACGCTATTCTAACAGCGCGAGAGCAGCAAAACTTCCAATTGAGCCTCTTAGAGCATCTCCTGAGGCGGATAGTCAATGTGGTGCTTCTCCCCGACATAGCCAACTTATTATCCGGGGCTGTGCTACTCCTCTTGGAGAATTTGCGAAAATCCCACATGTATAGCGAGAAACAGAGGAAAGTCGCTGACGCCACCGCGAACGAGAGTAGCCCTAGCGTCATCCAATCGAACCCCGGGATACTGAAATCGATCCTGAACGACTTAACCGATTGGATATTGGTGGCGGACGTGACGGCGCAGAAGCTGAGAGTGAATCTATACGGGTCTCTAGTAACTTTTCTGCATTTAATAAGTATAGAGCATCACGAGGAGTCGGAACTCGAAGATAGCTTATACGTCAGCAGATTAGACAACTCGAAATTACGGGTACATAAAGATAGTTACTCGGTGCGATTATCCAACGAATCCTTTTCGATATTCAGCGAAAAATTCATAGAGATACTGTGTCACGATTGCATCGGCGGTCAAGAGATCTGCAAGATGTTAGCGATGGCCAGTTTCAGCCTGTTGATCAGTTTAAGCGGGAATATCAATTGGATCGTTTATATGTCCGGGCGCGGTTACTTGAAACACCTAATCCAAGGTATATTAGACAGCGATAACGATCTGAGAATGAATTTAGAACCGATACCCGAAAATATCCGCTTGTTATACGTATACGAATCGAAGATGGCGCTACTCTCTCGTTTGGCCACCACGCGAGTCGGAGCCGAATTGCTGTTAGAGCAGCACTTGCTTTCCTGCTTGAGTAACATGAAAGTTTTCGATTACCATCCGGAGATCACTAAACAATGGGACGATTATGAAGATGGGGAGAATTTCGTACCGCCAGTAGAATATCGATACTTACAAATGTGGCTGCCCTGTTTGTATATCTGCAACGCCATCTTGACCAGTTTAGGAACTGAGAACCAATCAGCCGTGGTGCAAATCACCCATTTCCTATTGAGTCACTTAGACGCTGTGGAATTGATACTGAGATCTGGTAGTCCACTCGCGTCCGCATCAGCCTTAAAAGAACTCTCAACACTTACTAGTTTGATAGCCAGAACCGCTAATAACGACCTGGTGAGCATGTTGGAGAATTTCACAGCGCATCAAGATAACCGAGCTCATCTCCATAGGATACAAAAGCTCGTTTTAGGTTTACTGGGCAGGTTTCTTCCTCAGGCGACACTAAACATCCGTTAATTTATTGTGGGGGCATCCCCGACTAGCGAAAACACCACCTACCAGACATCCAGAACGTCTCCTGCACACGCTCCAAATCGTCTCCAATTTAATGCTGTACGCCAGAAACTTGATCGCTAATCACGGTATAGATCATGCGAGTGTCGGAGTGATCTTTCAACCGACCTTGAACGATTCCGTCAACAATTTCAACGGGAAACAGTATAAGAACTTTAACGAGCACTCACCGTCGTTGGGCGTCATCATACAGCATCTGATCTTGACGGTACAATACTACCACAAAGAGAAGATCACGCTCAACTTCTTGCAGAATAAGACGAAGGAAATCCCCAAGATGGACACGACGAGCTGAAGATTTCCTCTATCACCGATTCATGCGTACGATTCGAACGTGATGCGCGAGAACGCTTACGAATTGACCGCGGAAAAGTTGAAGAATAAGAGGAAAGAGATAACCCATTGTACCTTCATAATAGAGAATGCCTTGTACCTGATTTGGGCTCATTTGGATTATTATATGCTGAAAGCGATTACTAGGCGAAGAATCACGACTTTGATACTGTAAACATACAGTATAAATGTGGATTGTAAGTTGGAATATTAATAGTGTTTCCTTCGCATGCTCTGCGTTCCTGGAGTACTCTTTTTCTACTCCTATACTATACTACTCTTTACGTAATTTTTTTTACATATTCCCTTTTCCATTTTTTCATTTTCTATCCTTTTCCATGTTCCCTTTTCCCTGTATTTTTCCCAACCTCTTTTCATTATCCTTCATTCCCTTTCCAACTCCCATTTCAACATTCCTTTTCTTATTCGATACTCGTTTCCAACTCTCTGTGTCATGTATTCCCTTTTCCCTCAGTCCTCTTTCTCTGTCGTCTTTCCAACTCCCTTTTCCCCGTTTCCCCTTCCCTCTTACTCCAATCTATAGCCATTGGAACACAAATCACATTTGACATTCAAGGAAGCATCAAACTCCCCCGAAAAAGCTAGTGCTTGAGGGGAAAGGGGAAAAGTGGATTGGAGCAATTCGAAAGCACCGAACACTGGTCAATGGAACAATAAAGTACTCCAGGAATGCTCTCTAGTGCGAACGAAAAAACCTAATGGTGAAGGGTACAATGTTTTTATTGTTATTTTTTTTTTGTTATTTTAGCTACTTTAGCTGTCTAGCATCGGAACCATGGAAGTCGACACGATATAAGCAACTTAAACAAGGATGTGTCGATATTTCACATAGTTTTAGTAGTCATTTGTTGGAACTGACTGAGGGTGAGTCTGTCATTCCCAGAGTTGAAATTTGTAACGTCTCGATAAGGTAACGCACCATATTCATCAATAAATGTTTTTTTTTTTTTTTTTTGGGAAACAAAAACTCGTCAATTTCATTCTAAAAAAAAAGTTGACAAAAAAATATTTTTTGCTGGGTCGTCATTTATTTTTTAACGTCAATTAAATTTTTTCCAACAAAAATAACTTCTCCACTTTTTTTTCCCCTCCGAGGAGGATGATGCTTCATTCATACTGTGAATCATTTTTTACTAGTTTATAAATAAACAGAAGTCGGACGTTTTTCTAGAACGTGCCCCTTGAGGAAGGTGGATTAGTAAGCCGGTGAGTCTACGTAAAATGTTCGTTATAGATGAAATGCCTTTTTTTCTTTATTTAAAGAGGGAGCTATAATTTCCTTTATAGTAATATATGCAAATATAATTTCATATTGGATTTTCGATTTCCCTTTTCACTGTCTTCCCAGTTTTCCGTATCCTATTCCCATAATATTTTTGCCGATTCCCTTTTCTCTTTCTCTTTTTCCTTTCATTTTTCTTATCCTATTTCTTATCCCCAAATCCCTTTCCCTCATCCGCTTCTCCCGTCGTTATTCTTTCTTTCCTTTTTTTACGTATTCCTTTTTCTGTATTTCCTATTCCCTCTTCCCTTTTCCCATTCTCTATCCTTTTTCATGATGCCTTTTCCCTGTACTTTTCCCAACTCTCTTTTCATTAGTTCTAATTCCCTATATCGTTCTCTTTTCCAACTCCCATTTCACTATTCCCTTTTTCTTATTTCGGTACTCTTTTCCCAACTCCCTGTTCATTATTCCATTTTCCCTAGCCTCTTTCTCTGTCGTCTTTCTTCAACCAACTTCCTTTCCCGTTTCCTTCTCTCCTCCCATTC
>RXPK01003102.1:0-58106 GCA_004143645.1 Protaetia brevitarsis | reverse complement strand
AAATATATAAGAAGGCGATTTTTGAAATTTATCGATCGGCTCAACTAAAAATAACTCACTCAAAACAAGAAACTGATAAGATTATTATTCTGGATGGACGCAAAAATCGCAGCAGAGGTGCTATGCCGACGGCAAATGGAGGTTCGGAAAGGTTGCGGTAGGATCGTTGTCCGATACGGTCGATGTTGAGATCAATCAATCAAAAGAAAGATCATTCGTGGGGAAAACGTAACGTCCTGTTATAGCGGAGGGTAGCCGTTAATCGTGACGTATGATCGGGTTGCAAGGAAAGAAAAATAGGAAAATCTAATCTAATTGGATGCAACTGTATCGGACTGCTACTAGAGCGAGCACAAAGAAATACTAGGAAATCCATTTTTAGCAGTGATGTAATTTTCGACAACATAGAAACTTCTACTAGAATTTTTAAGTACAACAATCTTGCCATGAAAAAGGTGGTATTTTTCATCAGCTTTTGTGCTGTTATTATGAATGATTTACTGAATCGGTAGAAAATGCGCCGCTTCACCATTCGAGTTGATTGACGTATGGGGTGAAGGGATTTTTCTGCCTCTTATATTTGTCGTTAGTTCTTGATGTTTGAACAGGTCAAAAGCATGGAGTGATTGAATATTTTATGTATCTATTACTAGTACTAGGTGACAACTTGTAAGTTACTCAGCATTTACTAGCAGCCCCTAGAAGGTTTTTTTTTTGCTTCATATTCGTCGTTAGTTCTTGGCGTTTGAACAGGTCAAAAGCACGGAGTAATCCGCTGTTTTATGTGGCTATTTTTAGTAACAACTTATAACTTACTCAGCATGTACTAACAGCTTCTAATGGGATTTTTTTTTTCATATGCGTCGTTAGTTCTTGAAGTTTGAAGAGGTCAAAAGCAAGTAGTGACCCGATATTTTATGTGTCTATTACTAGGTAAAAACTTATAACTTACTCAGCAGTTACTAGCGGACTCTAGAGGGATTTTCTGGCTCATATTCTTCGTTAGTTCTTAGTGTTTGAACAGGTCAAAGCACGGAGTGATTCGATTTTTGTGTGTGTCTATTACTAGATAACAACTTTTAACTTACTCAGCAGTTACTAGCAGCTTCTAGTGGGATTTTTCTTCTTCATATTCGTCGTTAGTTCTTGGAGTTTGAACAGGTCAAAAGCAAGGATTGATCCGATTTTTTTTTGTCTATTATTAGATAACAACTTATAACTTACTCAGCAGTTACTAGCAGCTTCTAGTGGGATTTTTTTCTTCAAATTCGTCGTTAGTTCTTGGAGTTTGAACAGGACAAAAACAAAGAGTGATCCGATTTTGTTTGCGTGACTATTACTAGACAAAAACTTATAACTTACTCAGCAATTACTAGCAGCTACTAATGGGATTTGTTTTCTTCATATTCGTCGTTAGTTCTTGGAATTTGAACAGGTCAAAAGCATGGAGTGATCCGATTTATTATTTTTTTTTTGTGTGTCTATTACTAGATAACAACTTATAACTTACTCAGCAGTTACTAGCAGCCTCTAGAGGGATTTTCCTGCTCATATTCGTCGTTAGTTCTTAGTGTTCTAACACGTTAAAAGCATGGGACGATTGGATATTTCACCCAGTCCCGTATTTGACTAACAACTACATATAAGTTTTATACGTTAATTCAATTTAATACACGCGAGATAAATCGAGATTTTCAAAAATGTTTAATTTATAGGTATTCTGGGTGGAAGAGCACGACAAGCGTTCGTTCCTCTTGGACCTGTTGAACGCGGCCGATCTGACGCAACCCTCGGCCGAGCACTTGACTCTAGTGTCGTCGAGGACAAAAGGCGCGACTTCACTGGCAGGATTTTCCTCCACACCGAAGGCTACCCGGTCACCTCGATCCATGGCGATCGCACGCAACGCGAACGCGAGGACGCCCTACGGCAGTTCCGCTCCGGCAACACGCCCATCCTGGTGGCCACCTCGGTGGCGGCCCGCGGTCTCGACATACCGCACGTCAAACACGTCATCAACTTCGACTTGCCGTCGGACGTGGAGGAGTACGTCCACCGAATCGGAAGAACCGGACGTATGGGCAATTTAGGTGGGGTGAGACAATAGAGAAAAACCTTTCTTATTTATTATAACACCCGTCGTCTCGCGATCCCCAGGTTTGGCCACCTCGTTTTTCAACGATCGTAATCGTAATCTAGCGTCGGCGATGCTCGATTTGTTGGCGGAAGCCAAACAGGATACGCCGTCGTGGTTGGAGAACGTGGCGGCCGATGGCAGGACCGCCACTTCGGGACGTCGAGGCGGGAAAGGGAGATTCGGCGGTGGCGGCTTCGGAGCCCGCGATTACCGTCAACAGTCCGGCTCTCAACGTAATCAGAGATCGAATGGCAATAATTCGTACTCCGGTGGCGGTTACAATGGCGGAAGTAAGTGCTTAAAACACGTATTGTATACTTTCGATAAAATCGCAACATTAATTTCTGGCCCCACGTTGGGCGCCAAAAAGAATTTTGATATTTCACGCCTTAATTTTATGTTATACTAAATGTTAAAAAGACGCTTTCCAAACAAATATTATAAAATCGAACAAACGATTTTTTTAAATGTGTAATGATTTCTAGCATCATAGAACACATAAATTATTCTGGAGCACTGAGGATATGAGAAATTTTGAATAAAACAGTTTTCTTCAAAAAATATATGTAGATGATTGCGTGACAGTATTAGAATAAAGGATAGGTATATCAATATCGGCGCCCAACGTGGGGATAAAAATAATTTTGGGATTTAATGCCTGAATGAATTTTATCTCGCACTAAATCGTTAAAAGACACTTTCCAAACGTGATAAGAATTATGATGATGAAGATGAAATAAAGTTAATGCCATAAAATCAAACAAACGAATTCTTGGATGCGCAATGGGTTCACCAATTTCTTGCAGTGTAGTAGAAATTATTCTGGAACACATATTAGAAATTTTAAATGATATATATTTTGAAATAATTCTCTTGAAAGATACGCAAATGATTGAATATTGAACAATTTAACTCTTATCATCCTCGATTAAAATCTACAATTGAAATTGAATAAAAGAACAGTTATAACGCATCTAATGTTGTCCCACGTTAGGCGCCAAAAATAACGTGATTTTATGCCTTACTGTTGTTCTACTAAGAAACTAAAGGAAAAAAAATGAAATTAATTTATTTTAATACACAGAATCGCAATATTATTTTTAGCCCCACGTTAGGCGTTAAAAAATAAACCTGCCATTTTAAGTTTTACCTTTATTCTCTACTAAACCGTTAAAAGAATGTTCAAACAAAGATAAGAACCTAAAGTAATGTGATATTAATTAATCGAACTACGATATTATTTTTTGTCCCACGTTAGGCGCTAAAAAAATAATGTTGGAAATTTAAATTTTTCCTTTATATCCTACTATATTGTTGAAATATTTTTTAAATAAATAATTATAATATATATATATATAATGATCATAAAATAATGTATACAAGCACAGTATTTTTTTATCACAAGTCATCATCACAAAACGATAACGCTTTACATTTACTTTTTACTAAATCGTTAAGGGAATTTTGAAAGAGAGATAAGAATTTAAAATAAAATCACAATTTTTTTTTATTCCCCCTGTTAGGCGCCAAAAGAAATATTGCGTTTTTGTTTTATTTTTATCTTTTACTAAATCGTTAAAGGCATTTTGAAACAAACATTAAAATTTAAAATAAAATGGTATTAACACATAGAACCACGATATTATTATTTTTTTGCACCTAGCATGGGGCAATGCGATTTTAGTTTTTACCTTTATCCTCTACTAAATCGTTAAAGAATACTAGAAAATAAAAACTTGTAAGTACTGTAATATTAATGAATAGATCCACAATATTATTTTTGTGTTAGGCACAAAAAAAATAATGTTAGGATTTAATTTTATTCCTTATATTCTAAATTGTTGAAAGAATTTTTAAATAAATAATTATATTGGTACATATTATTTTTGCCCCACGTTAGGCGCCGAAAAATGTTGCAACTTTATGTTTTACGTTAATCTTCTACTAAATCGTTAAAGGAATTTTAAAACAAAGACAAAAACCTTAAAATAAAGTGATATTATTTCAGAAAACCACATTATGTTTTGTCCCAAGTTGGGCGCCAAAAAATAATGTTGCGATTTTAAATTTTTCTTTTATATCCTAATAAATCGTTGAAGGAATTTTTTAATAAATGATAAATTAACGCATAGAGACACAGCATCTTTGGTTCCGTGTTAGGCGCCAAAAAAAAAGTAATGTTGCGATTTTAACTTTTTCTTTTATATTCTAATTAATTAAAATAGATCACTAAAAATAAAAATAAACGTTTCAAAAAAAAAAAATTATTGAAATTTTTCAATTGCGAAGTTATTGTTTAAAATGACGAAAATTGCATGCAAGAAATCGTATTCTCACTTTTTGAACGAACCCCGTATATTTAATTTTCTGTATATTTCATCGCCAAGCAAATTATTTTAATTGAGGTCAATTTAAAAGTGCAAAAAATTATTTGGATGCGAAAACAAATATTGAATATTAAACTACGATTTTTTTTAGTTTTTTGTAAAAATTGACGATAGATTTTTTTTTTAGTGCAGTAATAATATACGAGGTTTGTGCAAATATTACAAAACAAGATAAGGATTTTTGAAGTAGTGAAATATTTTAAATTCCAATAAATTGTTGAAGGAATTTTTGAATAAATTAACGCACAGAGGCACAGCATGTTTGGTCCCGTGTTAGGCGCTAAAAACATAATGTTACGATTTTATGTTTTACCACTGCATTCTACTAAATTGTGGAAAGAATTTTTAAAATCAAATAATATTAACGCATGGAACTACCAACCAATATTTTCAATTTCATGTTTTACTTTTATCTTCTGTTAAAGCAGCGCTAAAGAATTTTAAATTAAATATAAGAATTTATATGTAATAGTGAAAAAATAGTGTTAATGCGTAAAATCGCAATATTGCTTTTGATCCCACGTTGGGCGCCAAAAATCAACTCCATAAGATCACATTATTATTAAAAAAGATGCATTATATAAAATTATAGCCATGTTAAATTGTTTATTCCCATACTTAATTGATTTGTTTCGTTTCTTAAATACCTTTTTCCTCTCTAGGCGGATATTACGGCAATGATAGAGGCGGCAATTATGGAGGGAGCTACAACAACAGCGACGATTGGTGGTAAAAAGGAAAACAAAAAAAAAGCAAACGAAATCGGCCCCTCTCTCCTAAAAACACACTTGTACACGAAAATCTAAAAAAATACCCTCTTCTTACAACTACAAAACAACCGCTGAAAAACGTATATATATTTAACATATATAAACGAACCCATACACAAACACACACCAATACACATACACACTTATTATCCAGTCCGGGATGAATGTGAACTCTGTTTTTTTTAACCCTGTTTACACACCTAGGGCATTATTATAAGCATTTTAATTGAAATTTTCCTCTCTTGAATTTATTTCGTTTTATTCCGTATTCTCGTACGTGTGTACATATAATTTTCTCGACGTGACTTCATCCTGGGATGTTATTTTACCAGAGGGCGCCAACGTCATGTTTGTATATTAAAAAATAATAATAATGATAATGATAGTTGAGGAGCCACATAGAAAATGACGATAACAACAACAACAACTAAAAACATAATAAAAGAAAGAAATGATGCAAAAACGGAAGAAGAAGAAGAGATATGTGGACATTGTATTACACGATAATATAACCTTACTAATGGTAGGTGATGACGTAGTAGGATCACTTCTAGTTAAAATAATGATAAAAAATAAAATTTGAATATATCAATCAACCAAGTCTTTATAAAAAAAATCTGCAAGTTTGTTTCCTTGTAAGCCGGGCACGTCTTCCTCCTCCCCTTTTTAAACACGAGATGGCGTGTGTGTTTCTATTTATAATAATAATTATAATAAAATAAATATAATAACGATAGTATTTACATTACAACATTACAATAAATGCTGCATAAATACATAACGAGGACGAGAGAAATGTGTAATAAAATTTGAGATATTTTGCTATCCCGACTATAATAATCATAATAATGAACGCAATCTGTCACGAGTCGCGAGAACTTTTGAAGCGAAAAAGACGGATTGATAAGGACTTGATGAGGTAAAACTGCAATTTTAGAAATTGACGTGTGATGAATTGAATTGACGAAATGATCGGTCGACGCGTGATCTTTGTTTGGGAATCGTTGCAGTTACAGCTGAAGGTGATACACATTAGAAAAAAAAAAAGTGACTAATGAATATCTTAAATGACGTCTATTGCGTACGATGTTGGATTAAAATCGTTGTTCTTCTTTTGAACGCACCCTGTATATTCAATTTTTTGTTTGTTTCATCGACAGGCGAAGTTTGTTTATTGGGGTCTATTTAAAAGTGATAAACATTATTATTTGAATGTGAACAAAAAAGAAAAATAGAATACTGAATTATTTAATAAAAAAAAAAAAATGTATCAAAATCTTATTTCTTAAAATTGCGAAAATTGCATGTAAGAAATCGTGCATATTTTTACTTTTTGAACGAACCACGTATATTGAATTTTATGTAAATAAAAGAAAAATGTATCAAAATGTAATTTCTTAAAATTGCGAAAATTGCCTGTAAAAAATCGTGCGTATTTTTACTTTTTCAACGAACCCCGTATATTTAATTTTCCTTTTCTTTTTATGGTCAAGTAGAATTTGTTTAGTTAACTTAATGGAAGTTGATTTAAAAGTGCTAAAGATTATTATTTTGATGTGAAAACGAAATTAACTAAGTACTAAACTATGATTTTAATAAAAAAAAAAATATATTAAATAAAGTAAAGTGAAATGCAAGGTTTGTTAAAAAAAATACGAAAAAAAAAGTATTAAATCTTCCAGTTGTGATGTTATTTTTAAAAATCATGAAAATCGTCTCTAAGAAATTGATTATATTTTTACTTTTTGAACGAACCCCGTATATTGAATTTTCTGTTGATTTGATTCATCGGGCAAAATTTGTATATCTAATTTAATTTGGGTGGATTTGAAAGTGCTAAAAATTATTATTTGGATGTAAAAACAAAAATACTAAATTATGATTTATAAAAAAAAATAAAAATAATAAAGTACAAGGTTTCGTTAAAAAATTAGCGAAAAAAATATATGTATATATTTGGGAAAAGTGAATCTTCCAATTGTTATTTTTTAAAAATTATTTAAAATTACGATAATCGCCTATAAGAGATTGTTTGAGAATTATTTTAACAAAAAAGAAAAATCCAAAATTATCGAAAAAAAAATGTATTGTAACCTTCCAATATAAAATTTAATTCAGATCGATTTAAAAGTGTTTAAAAATATTATTGGTTGTGGGAAAAAAAAACTGGAATATAAACTATCATTTTAATAAAAATTAAATAAAAGAAAATAGTTTGTTCAAAAAACATAAAGAAAAACCGTTCAGTTTTCTACCGAATCTTTTTAATAATTCCTATAATTTATTTAAAATCAATTAATCTGTCAAAAAAAAAATAAAATAAAAATAGATCTTCACTAAAAATAAAAATAAACAATTCAAAAAAAAAATTATTGAAATTTTTCAATTACGAAGTTATTGTTTAAAATGACGAAAATTGCCTGCAAGAAATCGTATTTTCACTTTTGAACGAACCCCGTTTGTTTAATTTTCTGTGTATTTCATCGCCAAGCAAATTATTTTAATTGAGATCAATTTAAAAGTGCTAAAAATTATTTGGATACGAAAACAAACATTGAATACTAAACTAGGATTTTTTTTAGTTTTTTTTTGTAAAAAGTGACGATAGATTTTTTTTTAGTGCAGTAATAATATACGAGATTTGTGCAAATATTACAAAAAAAAAAGATAAGGAATTTTTAAGTAGTGAAATATTTAAATTCCTAAAATAATAAAAAAAAAATAGGAATGAGATGTTGTACAGGGTTGAAACCATCAAAATTTTGCAATAAAAAATATCCAGGAAAAAGGAAATTTATCGAATTCTGAACATTTATTTTCTTTAAAATATTTGTTAATTATTTTTTTATACCACTGTATATTAAATTTTCGTATTATTACCATTCTGAAAGCGATTTTAAATCTTTTTAATAACAATATTTACGTTTTTTTTTCTATATTATTGTTTATAGAAAATTTACAAATAAGTATACTTTTTGATATTTATTTGTCTTAAAAAAAAAATAGTGTATACAGGGGTCGTTAGAAAAGTACTGATAAAATATTATCTCCAGAAATATTTCGATTTAACTGTAATATCACAGTTTTTCTTGTTTTTAAGTGTAGCATTGTACGACTTTTGTCCAACATCGTATAAAATGGCCGCGAAAAAGTTCGCTCAAATAGAATTTGTGAGGATAAATATTCTCAGTTGAAGATTTTTTTTGGTTCAGAAGTGGATTGTGATTTTGCAAAAATGTAAGTTTTCTATCGAATCATTTTAATAACACTTATAATTTATTTAAAATCTAAATAAATCTGTCAAAAAACAGATCCTCACTAAAAATAAAAATAAACGTTTCAAAAAAAACATTAAAAATACTTTTTCGATGATTTGACAAAAAATTATGTATCTTTTTTAACAATTAGATTTTTTATTATTTTTTTTTGCCAGTTTTCGTGTAATCTATTTATTGGGACCTCAAATAAACATCTTTATTCAACAATTGGCAGTTTTTAAGTTAGCAATGTATATATTTAGTAATCACGAGCATTTCTTTCTCTATTTTGTACGCTACTTTTTCGCCATCATTGTATAAAATATATAACGTCATCGCGGAAATTCAATAGATGGCGCTAAGAATATTCTGATGCGGACGCGACTGTGATATTACCGATCTTTATAATAAATTATAAAAGGAGAATTATTGAATAAATAACCAGAACGAAACACAATAATCTTATCACTTTACTATCTATCATAGTTATACTATTTTTTTTATCGCTATTATTGTTAAAAGTGTGAATCACGAGATATCGACGGATGACGATTTAAATATGCGACTGTTGTGGGAAATGGCACAAGTGTAGATCTTAGCGTGAACAAGATGGAAAACGTGGCGACAAATGAATGAACGATGAATCTATAACAGAATATTTATATATTTTTTTTAAGTTATCATCGTTTCCCCCCTCCATATCGAAGCAATTTTGGAATCTTGTACAGAGGTGAGCAAAAGTAATCGGTAACACAGAAATACTTTAACACTCTCAGAAAGCAGCTAGATTGCATCGACATTTTTTATTACTATTGAAAACTGCTCATAAATTTTATTTTCGATACCTTTTGGCTCACTAATGTACGCGTTCATGGAGACTTCAATAATTTATTATTGTGTGATAATCTTCTTGAGACGCAACAGCATGTCAATATATATACATATTTTTTTTTGCTTTCACAATCGAGAAGGATTTTTATATTTATTTTCATTTCTAGTCGGTATTGTGAGTTTTTTTTTTCTTTCAATTTAAAAGTAATTTGCCTAATCGAATGTAGATGGCGCAATTGCGTAAGTTAAAACCTACAATTCCGACTTTGTTCATCCAATTTCCTTGCGTGCTTATTGTTGATAGTACATTTCAGCGTACGATTCTTTTTATTTGCGCAGTTTTTGTCGATATTAACTTATTATCTTATTTCTGTTGTTTTTATTTTTTTCTTTTGAATGACTGAATGTGTTTTCATTATATGCATATGTATAGATAGTTTTTTCTTCTAAAAAAGAAAGAGAAAAGAATATAATATAGTAATATGATACTACAGACCGTTTCATGCAAGAATGAAGTATAGAAGCTTATGCAAATAAATATTTCTTTTTGCGTTCAAAAATTTTATATTTTAATTCCTGACAAAACCGTTTATTGTAAATTTGAAAAAAAAATAATTTCAATGAAAAAGTCGTTCATTTAAAATGCAGATAATGCGCACTCGCCAAATCGCATGGACGTAAACTGCGCGAAAATATCACGTCTCAAACTACTATCCAACCAGAAAAAAAAATATAGCACCCACACAGCCAAATTTAAATTTCCCGCAATTATTCTTAGTAACTTCAACGTTGAAACATAAAATTACCTACTATTTTGTACTACATCTATAGTTATTTTAATCTCTTTACGTTACTATAAGTTACTAAAAATTGTGGCGGGAAATTTAAATTTGGCTATTAGGGCATATGAAAGGCTTAATTCAAAAGTTAGAAATATACTACATGATTTTTAATAAAAAGGTTAATGGCGATCGTTTGGCATTTGAACATGCGACAATATGTAATTTACGCACCATTTTCTATCGTATATTCACTATCACACAACTTTTATTACACAGTGAATCAGCCTTACCTTGTAACAAAACGTCAAACATCAAATTAAAACCTTGTTTCGGTTTTCGGCACTCTTTAGATCCATTTTTTTGTAGTTTATGGCTTTTACTTGTTTTTAAAATTACTGGTCAAACCATAAAATAGCTATTGAGTAATATCGAAACATATTTTATTGTGTATTGATCTCTTAATTACCAATAGCAAGAGTTAAAAGTTAGAAAAGGCTGGTGAATTTTTTACTTTGCAATTGAAAATTGTGACAGAATGTAATCTCACAGAATATTAGATTTACTTACAATTATTCGCTGGCTTAATTGTTTCTGCATCACTCGTATAAACTTAATAAATAACATGTAAAATGAAAGATGAAAGAATGTGAAGGAAAAAATATATTATGTATTGTATTAGAAATATAAATATATAACACATATTTTAAATTACAAGGAATAATGAAAACTATAAATAATTAATCACCATCGAAAAGAAAAGAAAAGTCATCATTGCGGACTCATTACCAATATAATATAATTCTTCACAGAAGTCATGCGTTAGATGTTGTTTAGTTTGGAATAGTATAAATAGAAGGTAATTATTATTATATTTCAAGACTAAAGAATTTGTGAGACCGAAGTTTATTGGTATTTCCTGTTAGTGTTTTGGAATAGTATGTTCGACATATATTTAAATCATTCCATATGTTCGAATGTTATCAGGATTTCTCTTGTTCGTTCCTCTAACATCATCCAATTAAATGCAGGCAAATCTCAACGAAATACTATTACAAAATATTACCTACATAGGTTAAAAAAAAAACATACATTACTTACAGTCTTTACCCGCAAATTGCTTTTATAATAATTGAAACATTTCACATTATTTTACGAGCTTCTTGGGGAAATACTTTCGGCTTCTTGGAGTTAAGCCAGCCATATGAATTTTAGTTCGATTTAGCTCTCTTATTTACATTAGATTTCAATAATATTTAAATCAAAACACCACAAAATGTTCTCAAATATCATTTAAAGAAGCTGTGATAATATAAAACAACAACGTCAATGTAAATAAAAAAAATTACGAAAAATACGACGAATAAGTAAATAACAGCATCGCGAAAATGTAAACAACAAGATGGCGCAAGATTGGACTGCCTGATCATTAGTGCTATTACTTTCTTTTCATTACACTATCTTTATTAGACACATTATTTCCTCTTAACGTCGTGTTCTGCGATGTTCTATCTATTTGGCGAGGACTCATTATCTGTTTTAATAAATTAAGATATAATAATTATGATCCCAAATGATAGAAACGGATGCACCTGCAAGAGTCCATACTTTCTTCTTCTATGGAACGCTTTGTAGTTGAACGCAATATTTAATTATAATTATTATCACCCTACATTTAACTTCTTGTATCGAATAATCTGTTTTATTATATAATTTATTTATTCTTTCTTTAGAGGGTCAGTGTTATAGATAAATCAATCGACAAAATGCGTATATGTTATTTAGGTTAACAAGCCATGTATATGTAAAGCAAAACTAAAATAACCAAGTATACAGTTAAATATTTCAATTCAAGATATTATTGCTGTCAGTTTTTGACAGTTTAAGGTTATATATTTTGTATTTACTTTTATTCATTTCTGAGTAATATTGTTTGACAGTTTTATATTATAACCTTAAAAATAAAATTTATTTTTGTGACGATATAATTACCGCCTGCTAACGTAAATATTTTATATATGCAGATTATCTATAATGTGGAAAGAAAAATATTTGAATAATATAATCTTATTTTATCCCCATTTTAGTTTATTTTTGTTGGTCGTTAATAATCAAAATCTTCATTTGACGTTTGCTGTGATACGGTTAGAAATGCGTGCCTATTCTAACGATATAATATTGCGTTACTTTACAATTATTCTACTATAATAAATAATAAAAAGAGACTACGATGTGATTTGACGGTTACAAATTGATCAACAGCTGAGCTGTGACTGCAACCAACACTTCGTTTTTTAGTTTTTTTTTTTTCTTTTTAAGAACCCTCAAATACAGCTGTGTACTAGATTATTTTACGAAGGGCACTTCTCCTTATAGCTATAATTAATCGAAAGAAACTGAGACGATAAACGAATGAAAAGTAATAAAATAAAAGAAAACGATTTAATACGATACACGATTGGTAACGCGTTATTTGTAACTAATCTATTATTACTATCAAAAAAAGAGGGATGGCAAAATGCACCGCGCTACTCTTCGCATTTGCCAGGAGTATACGTTGTATGATATAATTTAATGCATTTATAATATGTTCTCTGGTAGATGATTGTGATGCGACTAAAAACGGCATCGCCACAATGAAAATAAAGTTTATTTAAAATGGTATCGGTGTTTTTATTTTGAATCCTATCTTTTAAGCAAGGAGGGGAGTTTACTACTGCGAAGGCTAAAGATGATAGAGAAAGGTAAGGAATTTGAAGATACATATACTATGAGATTCAAAATGATTGTCGTAATAAAAAACTGTTTTCCGAAAAAATTATCTATACTTATTACCAATTTAATGAGCGAAGTTAGCTACATACAAATTTCATACATTAAATGAATTTTCTTGACATTTAGCGACATTGGCGTGCGTGTTGTAGTATCTTTCGATTATTTATCTTATAATTTTCTTCAAATCGTTTATATTTACATCTAATATCACCAACAATAGTATTTCTGAATACTGTAAGAAAATAAGGGAATTTATCTGTGGTAATCAGCTCAACAAATAGGTAAAAAATCAATATTAACATTAAGTGAAATAGTTTATTACATTTCATAGGCTTATCATACACTTCAGCGCAATGAGCTGTCAAAAGAAAGTTACATTTTCATCCCTATAAAGTTTCTAGTGATATAGAGTTCTACTTTTTCTCGTTTCGCTACGAAGCACTAGATGGCACCAGAGAAAAATAAATGGAAAATTACACAACACAAAATTGTTTTAAAGTTATTATATATTATTTCCTATCGTGCATGTATTAAAAAGCGTGTTGAACTCTAATAATTATGAATATTATATTACCGAATACCGACCTGCTCTAATTGAGTACGTGTTTGATAGATGTCACTTATAACAAGGAAATTTTTACTCATGATTTAGGTATTTTGCAAAGTGAATAATTATAATTTGAATAAAGAAGTATATCTTAAAAAATAGAAAGATATTTTAGTTATATGTAATTTGAGGTTCACAATTAGGAACTTAGTTGTATAGTAATAGAAAAAAAATACAATTCCAATTTGGTTTATTAGTATATTTTAGTTATGTAATTTTAATTTTCTACTCTGATTTACGTAGTACTAATAATAATAGAGGTAGTTTAAGCTGAAATACTCTATGCTAATTATGTTAAATAATAGAAAGACTAAGAATAACTATAAAAAGTATATAGCATAAATGTATAGATGAGATTCATTTGTCCCTTTGCGTTGCAACGCAAAACGAAAAAAATTATAATACAACGCAATGTTTTATGAACAAAAATTTTGCGTTGTCACGCAAAAATGATTTCAAAATACACACAAGTAGTTTATTTTATGACTGCGACTGTATTCATGATAAAGTTACGTGTCTTTACCAAAGAGCGTTTTTACTGTCATTTTATTTTCTCAAGAATTTCTATTCTCTCCAATTTTTAAACACCCCGTTATTTCAACGACAAAATTGTTCCAAATGACCTGAATTTCGCTACCTATAATTTTTTGTTAGGAGTTTGGAAGCCAGTTAACCTACAATGAAAAAAGTGCTTTATAATAATTAGTTTGCAACAAAATGCTGTACAACTAGATTATAGTATTATGTGTTAGGGACTTTTCGCGTAAAAAAATAATAGACAGTGGTAATATGACTGAAACTAGTGACATGATGTCAATGACGTGTGTCTTTTGCCTATGGTGAAAGAACGAATGTAATGTGGAATGTATTGAAGCTTTGTACCGATGTAAAGTTTGAAAAGTAAATATATAATATATATATATATATATATATATATATATATATATTCTGAAATCATTAAGCCGATAACATATGTTATAACTTTAACTAATAATTAACAGTTTAAACATTATATTATTATTAAGTAAGTGCATTATACACACATTTCGTGACGAAAATGAGAAAAGGATTAGGTACATGTTACTTATATCTTGAAAGGAAACAATTATAGCAAGAACAAGAAAGGATTTACAGAAAACAATAAAAAGATTAGAAAATAAGCAGTGAAGTTTAGACTAAAATACAAATTTTGTTTAATATGACACTTACACAACTAACACAACGGATATAAAAATTGTGGATGCATAAATCAATTATGCAATTTGCAAATACTTACCTAAACATAACCTTATTATTGTTCCCTAGCGGCGCATGACTCATATCGTGCTATAAACACTTCATTCTTTAAGAAATAGCGATTTCGATGTGTATTACTAATAACTAAAGTCAAATTACACTATTACACACGACAAAATTTTGCTGTTTGTAAATTTGAAAACGTGTATGTTGGATAAAAGAAATATTACTAATCGTTACTCTTTCGCAATGTCAGTTGTCAAATTTCATCGCTTTTGGTGGTTTACTTTGGTTCGTTCTCGTGTTTCTCGTTGTATTATAATTGGTTTGCATATTGCAAAAAAAAAAAAAATTATCAAAGGTTACAATATAAAAGAGAACGAAGAAGAATTTACTTTCAAATGACCTGCCATTAGTTAATAGAGTTAAAATTTTGTAGTATTATGCGGACGTCAAACGAAATGCTATCTACTAATATTTTTGTTTGCACGAATAGCCTATATACACGTAAATAATTAGTAGTTCAGCAAGAATGACAGTACCTAGGTGATGTACTATTTTGGTGTTCTCAAAAATGTTATCAAGGAACTGGAAGTTTGGTATTTTGTAACTTGTGACAGCACTATCAACTTACGCAGAGGGCGCCACTGCAGATCAGTGCTGCGACTTTTATTTTTACGACCACTGAGCATAACTGATGAGAACAAATTAAATATTATTGCTAGAGTGATTTTAAGGCTCGGTTCATTCAATTTATTGTTATTTAGTTTGTTTCTCGTTGGTTTGTTAATTAGTAGTCAGAATAATATCACATTTTTTATTACTCTTCAAATTCCATACAAGATGTATGTGTATGTAGACATCAGGTGCGGTATCTGCTGCTAAAGTCATGAAGTAGCGCTAAAAGTAATTTTTTCTGTCCATAAAACATCAGAGGCGCGGACAGAAAGTGATCTTTTTTGCCTTATCATTTCGCTGGTATTAACAAAAACAAAAACCGTTAAAAGTGTTAGAGCTTTTCTAATAAATTAAAATATCGCGGCATTTTACTGTTATTTTTCGCGCTATTAAATGTATAGATTTGTTATGGCACATCAATTAGGAATGTGTAATTGCTTTCAAATACTTTCTTGATTACAGTAGATTGTCTTTTAAGCAAATTCTTTAGTAAGATGGTAAGATGGCGACACTGGGCTACTTTTAAATTGTGACAGCTGTCAATGATAAAGCAAAATTAGAAACGGTTGCATTTGATTGTATATATTATTTTATTAGAACATGTTAGAATTACAACACAACACATTTATTTATCGAAAGTACGTTAGAACTGGAAAATTAGATATGTACACAGAGATTCAAAATGATTGTCAATTCCGCTCCTATAGATAGTAACAGGGTGTAGGTATATGCCGCGTGTTTGTAATGAAGGTTTGAACTAAGTCAGTGTGGAACATAAGAAAGTAAACGGATCTGTCATAAATAAGGAAAATGTAACCTATATTTGAACTCGCATTATATAAACGACTATGGATTGGTGTTTCTGCCTGTAAAAATGAAATGTAATTAATTTAACTTTACTAAATTATGATTTTACAATTCAGTACTAACTGGTGTTTAACTAAATTTATTTATTACTTTAAATTATAACATACAATTAGTATAATTATTAAGTGACAAAACTGCATCTCTCAGTTCTCCTATGGTATGCATGCGTTTCTATAGATCCTATTTTTTTAGATAGCCGAACATGAAGTAATCTAATGGGGTTAGATCAGGCGATCTTGGTGGCCATCTTTGTGCTCTAACGAACCTGTCAGCAAAAAACTGTTGAAGATATTGGCAGGTTTGTCGAGCAGTATGTGCTGAAGCATTATCGTGCTGAAAATAACCTGCTTCAAGCTCATTTTTCTTGTAACTCTGCAATAAACAATTCCAACATCTGTTGGTAACGTTGGGCTGTTACAGTTTCCTCGAAGAAAATTGATCCTATTATTCGTTGCCTGGACATAACTAACCAAACTCCAACTTTTACGGGCTGCAATTGCGTTTCTCGAAATTCGTGTGGATTTTCTGCAGACCAGATACAATAGTTTTGTGAATTGATATAGCTGGTTAGATAAAACCAGGCTTCATCTGAGAAAAATGATTTGTTTAGCAAGTCATCGTCCCTTAAATTGATATTAAACCAATGACAATATTCCAATCGCCTACCGTGATCTAATGGTAATAATTCCTGTACCGTAGAAACTTTATAGGGATGAAAATGTAACTTTCTTTTGACAGCTCATTGCGCTGAAGTGTATGATGAGCCTATAAAATTATAAAATGTAATAAACTATTTCACTTAATGTTAATATTGATTTTTTACCTGTTTGTTGAGCTAATTACCACAGATAAATTCTCTTATTTTCTTACAGTATTCGGAAATACTATTGTCGGTGGTATTAGATGTAAATATAAACGATTTGAAAAAAATTATAAGACAAATAATCGAAAGATACTACAACACGCACGCCAATGCCGCTAAATGTCAAGAAAATTCATTTAATGTATGAAATTTGTATGTAGCTAACTTCGCTCATTAAATTGGTAATAAGTATAGATAAATTTTTCCGGAAAACAGTTTTTTTCTTACAACAATCTTTTTGAATCACATGGTACTTATTATAATATAATTCAGAACTACAGGCAAATCTTCCACAATTATTTTTTAGATATTTCAAAATAGGTAGGTAATCATACTAAAATACTTATATAGGAGTAAATCCAATGGATACAAAGTCGTTTCATGTTTCCATGTTTAAGTTACTAGAAAAAATGGCGGGAAATTTGAATGAGATTCTTTTAATTAAAACGTTTTGCTGACTTATTATTATTATTATTTTGCTTATTAGAGTTTATCAGTCCGTATCATTGCACTTATTATAAAGTAGCAGATAAACACTATTAACTATTAATTACCTGTCAAAAATTTAAACCATATACACAACGAGGCCTATCTATTAATGCAATCTCTCCTCTTAATAAAACAACTCATTAACATCGTGAGGAGCAGAATGTTAATTACTTATATTAAGCTGCCCTTAATTACCGGTTATTTTTTTATTGGCTCCGAGAGATCGCCGCTATAATACATATAAAAACGGCAGATTATATATATATTTTTTTTGTTGCTCGGATACTTAATGAGAATTAACCGATACAGCATCGCCCGGATTTTAAGAGATGAATTCTTCGGCCGTGGGCAATACTGATATTTCAGCTTTCGTCGTGGGACGGTTGTTTCGTGACGTAGACATATAATCGCTTGCGCGTACGAATGGGAGGAACCCGGTGACGCCATTTTATAGCCGTGGTGGGGATAAGAGCCGTTTATTGGATTACGGGGTCTATAGAGGTGACGGTGAACGAACAAAAAAATGTTTTATCTCAGCATCCTTCTTTACCCGCGTTCCCTGGTGTATGAGATATGATTTTAGTAGGTTCTCCGTGTATTTTATTGCCAATCGCGATGGTCGTTGGAACGTGCGTGACTTGTTTAACGTGAAGACAATGTATGTCGCATGAATATGCTGGGGAATTATTGTCGTTTTAATGAGTAATTAAACATTAAATTGAATTATGAATTTTTTTCCTACCGCTATAAAAATTTACAAGTGGGAAGATAGCGATTCTGTTGTCATGCTTTCGTTGTGTTACTCCTATGAAAAATATTTTTAATTTCTATTTTAATTTGTTTGAGCCACATAGGTACTAAGAGCGCACTTTCGACCTGTCTATTGCCGTAATATGATAAAGGAACACTGAGAAAAAAAAATAATAGTCATGAATAAAAATACAATTATCGTAAGTAAAAAGTTCATCTGAATAGGGGACAAAAGCACAGATTACCTAGCACTAGTAAAAAAGAGATCCTAAACACTGATACTAACAAGTCTGCTTCATACCGGTAACTTATGAAGTTACTTATGATAATTAAACTGAAGTAGTTAAGCCAAAGAATATACGTAGTTGCAGTAAGCAAAGATTTGCCCTTGTCAAGTTGTAGGTGTATTGCTGTGAGTGAACTATTCTATCACAGCTATCACACCTTCATAATTAATACAAGCTATTTGGATTACTTGTGATTAGGAAACAGTATCATTAATGCACGTTCACTAAATATCTGATATATAAACGGTAATGCTATTTGCTATAAATATACAATATACTTACCTTAAATTTGTTGTTCAACTATAGGTAGTGTAGGAAATGAGGAAGTTTAGTGAATATTTATTAAGTAGCTTACTGTGTACTCTGTGTGAATAACTGATAAAGTACAAAAAAAAAGTTCCGCAAATCTTCGATTATTTATGCAACCGCAACTAAAAGTACTGCGTACCGAGCAATGCGTAATTCAAAATTGTTTGCATATAATTTTTAATTACTATTCAGTGTGCTGTAGCTTCGATTGTATTAATAAATGAAGATTAAATTCGCATTTATTTTGCTAAAGTTGGTACATAATACTTATTACTTAAGAAAAAAATAGTATTATTAGTAATAGTTTTATTTTGTATAGGAAAACACAGTGACTACCTGATATGAATGAAAGATATTGGTTTCACTTTAACAACAGTTTTTTTTAAACAATTTACAACGTAATGACTTATAAAATATATTCCTTAATAATGAAAAAAATGAACAAAGCAATAATAAAATATAAGATAAATGGGGCCCCTTGAAACGTTATTTAGTTATTGAAATTATTGAAATCTAAACAAAGGACAAAGAGAAATATGGCTTTGAAGTTACAACTAATAATAAACAAAGGATAATATACCTAGGCGGTAAACTTGCTGTTTCTGTTGGTTCTTTGTACTGGGCATTCTCTCGCCGAGTTGATGCTCTGCCGGCGTACGTGGCGATTATGTCGGTGATCGCCTCGAAAACGGCTACTTCGTCGGGGTATCCCTAACTGTAAGTGGCACTTGGACTGTCACTCATGTAGCGACGGCATCTACACTTTAACTTCACCAGCGGGCGCAGATATCATCACAATCATGGGGAATTCAAATATCCACCACGTGGTTAAAAACTGCAATCTTGAAACATTCGATTGCTTATAGGCTCGGTACTTCTTCTTTCGCTGGGATTCTTTATACGGATGGGGCCTTGAGTTAACCCACCCGGTATTTTTAATATATTTGCGTTCCAACTGACCTACAATGGCCGTATCCTTAGCCACTCTTTTTCGCGACCTTTTCACACGTCCTAACTCTTACTTGACGGTAGCACGCGCTTGCGCGCGTAGCAATCTCGGGGACTATTTTATTACTCCGCCGCATTAGCCAATCATAAATAATAAAACAATCACGGGGTGGCAGCAAAACTCAAATAATCATAGTTGTGTCAAGTTGTTACCTATTTAAGAAAATACATGAGTTTAATGGCGATCAGCATTGTTGTTACTTCTACTAACCACGTGCTGTAGTTAGATGCAGTACCAGTAGTCATAAGTAATACGTTACTTACCACAAATTAATCAGGTACGCTGTGTAATAGCCGTTAATAAAAGCACTATTTACAGTAACAACTTGCATTCAGGAAACTGGGTTTAGTTGCAGGTATTAATTAATGAGAATAGTTCCAAGTAAAACTTTATCTATTGTAAATATTTTTTATCAAGTAAACACTTTACTTAGCCCATTTTTCTCAGTGTACTACTTTCCGCGATGCGCAACTCAATATTTTCACCCAATCGTTGTAATGAAATTAGTAATACAGCGTTTCTTCAAATTTTGCTGTCAAAATTGACATATGTTCCACATAGCCGTGCGTTCATGTTTGAATTTTGCTTATTTAGTTATTCCGTATTATTGTTTGTTAATTTCCATATACAGTCTCTCTAAATACTACGCCTTCATTTCTCATTGAGAGCGTAACGTGTTTTTTTTTTTGGCAAAATACTATTTACACTAGACCAAGATAAATTCATTTCCGATATTCATCCGAATACGTGCAACTTATACGAGTATGTCTGCTGGAATATGGAATCGGAATATTATTCCAATTCGCTTATTCCGATTATTGAAATCTTTCATTTACATTAAGTTAAAATTTGTTTAATTACTTCAATTCAAAGTTCCGTTGTTCCTATGAAATAAATGGATGATCTAGAACGATGTAAATTTAAATTTGTAAATACGTATAAAATGATATTTTGTGCGATTTTAGGCTGTTGCTACAGGTAAAATCTCAGGGCGTAATAAATAGTAGCAATTTTCCAGAGCATGAGACTAGGTTAAATAATAGTGAAAAGTTAATATTGTTTATAAAAGATTATTGGTATAAAATAAATAAATGATCGCAAAGTACCACAGGATGGAAAGAAGGATAAATAAAACAACGGTTTATTATTTATTTATTTCCACGCTGCGACTATCGAGTCGGTTCGGCCAGGGAGGCGCCGGAGAGATGTCGGAGTGAGCGCCACTGGGTTAACAGGTGTTGCCTTCACTAGCCCGACGCTGTCGCCGGTAAGTTGACCACAGCCAGAAGGGCTATTTACCAGTCGGGGAAACAAGGATTGGTACTTGCGGAATTCTTTTAATATGTTGTTAAATAGTTAAATTTAAATGAAAATGTTATTTAAATGACAAGAAAAACAAACTAGTGCGCCAGGGTCGGTTAAATTAAAGTAATTAAATAAAACGCACAGATAATCTATTAGCTGCTATATATTGACATGAACTGGTGGGAGTGCCGGGTTATTATTCAACAAAATGGTAAAATTATTAAGAAACAATAACATCAAATCTACGTACTCGATCGAGCATGCAAATGACTACGACCTACCATTGGTTTTAATGTGAAAAGATAAATAAAGCAACAATTCAACAAAATGATTTCACAAGTTACATTAAATTTTGACAATGACCGCAAAGACTAGATTAAAAGAAAAGAAAAGAATTAAGTTAAATTGAATTATGATATCAAAGACCGAAATATAAATAACAACAAAAAAAAAAAAACTACGTTAAATTATTAATATATCAATGGTAGTTCGTTACTACAAATATACAAGCAAATAACTCTTAAAATTAACTTACATGTAACACAAACAATGCACGAGGGGTTGATAGTCACCACCAGGGGCGGGTAGAAATAGAAGAAATAGAAGCGTAGAAAGATGTCGAAAGGAGGTCCGGGTCCAGGGACGACGTAGGGCGGCGTGGCTTGCAAAATCCGCGTCGGCGGGCTCCAAAAAAAGAAGGCTTCGTAGTCCAAACACAGGAACTCAAACGGCTTCCAAGGAGTAGATTCTTTACGACCGGAGATCCCCCACAGGGTTACCAAACGGGTAAATTAGGTCGAAAGGGTTGCAACAGGGCGTCGCCTATTAGACTCTTAGGTCGGCACTCTTAGCGGGCTAGCGTCTAAGTGAAGTTCCGAAGGGTAGAGAAATCTAGTTCCCGCGTATGCCATTAAGTGGCCAATAGGATTCGAGTATCGAAGATAAACAACATGCAGATGTGCGAGATTATGCGAAATTCTAACGTTTCAAGTACAGCACGCACCAAAAAAAGGTGCAACAATTAACAAAAATGAATAAATTCGGAGCTAATTATGAACGGAGTTAATGAAATTTACGTTATCAAAGCATCTAAATATATGTTAAAATTTGACAATTTAAGAATTTTGAAAAAGGTCACAAATAAAGCGGTACGTTACAAAAAAACAAATTCAAGGTTAAACGTGACGTTATACAAAATAAGTAAATAGCGACGGTAACTAGGAAAGGTCAAGGAACTTGGATAAATTCAGAAAAGAAGTGTACAGTTGGAGAAATAAGAAAAGGTGTTTTCAACACGTAACAATCCCCCCTTTTCTACCAGAAGAAATTTACGTGTAAATTTCTGATAAAGAATGAAACTAGCAGAGCCAGAGATAAAATAACAACAAAAAAAAGTAGAGTTGGCCAAACAAAACGAGGGTCCAAAAACGTTAAACAAATTTCGAAGGTTTCAAAAAAAAAAAGTCAGGGACGGCCCATCCAGACTGATACAGCAGAGCTGATAAGAACGGAATAAAAATTCCCTCAAAACAAAATAACTCTAAACAAGAACGGGGATAAAAATCAACCCTTTGGGGTGTGCCCTTTTTATCAAAGGAAGTAGGCACTAACTCAAACAATGAGTGGAATCAGCGCAAGCCAGAACCAGGAGCAACCCGCACGCCGCGAGAAGCACTCGACTAGATGAAAAAGAAATGAAGAGATGCAGAAAAGAGTAGAAAAAGTCGTGAATGGAAAAGGAAAATCGGGGCGAAGTAGTGTCAGAGAAAGGGGGTAAGGGAATCGTGGTTGCGGTAGTGTAGAAATTACAACAACCCTCATCCACACGATTCGGGGGAGGAGACAGAAGAAGAGAAAGAAAGAAGAAAAGGAATCTAGTCGGTGTTCCCACAAACGGCAGACCGCACCCCGGGCCCAACAAACACTGACCCAAACATCAACGACAAAAGAAAACAAAAACAATCCAATCTATGCCCGGAACACAAAAACTTAGCAACAAGAGAAACAAAGCTGCCGGGTCTCAGCGAAGGCAGGATTGGGGACAGCGCCCACATCGAGCTTAATCCTATATGCCTCAAAATAAGTCACAATCGGGAAAATCCACCACGGTAAGTAAAGCTAATCCATACAACAAAACCTGCGTCCAACAACGCTGAATCCTAAACGCAAAACCTACCGAAGGGCAAAGTCAAGTAAGGTAAGTTTCAACAAAAGCCTCCGACTAAATCGGAAAAATAATCGCAAGTTAGAACGAAGCTAAAAGAAGTTCAATCTATTAAACGGTCCACGTCGCAAAGGCGGTTAAAGGTAATGGCCTACTTGGTTCAGTCACAACCCCACCTAAGCGCTAGTGTTGCGTTCAACAGAAGAAGATACCTAACACAAAAAGCGAACCTACGTTCAAAACAACTAAAAAAAAGGGTAAAATCCGGGAGTAAAAGAAGTCTTCGCCGACATCGTTCAATAGCTTTGCGTCACTGTGGGAGAGATGGTGGTATCCTGGCGACTCAGACGGTCTTGGCTGTGGTATTCTGGCCCCAACAGCAGGGTGAACGTAAAAATTCGTCACATATTTTGGGTGTCAATTCGTTGTGTCACAGTTGGAGAAGTTGGTGGTATCCTGGTGACTCAGATGGACTCGGCTGAGGTATTATGGCCCCAACAGCAGGGCGATTATTCAGGCGGTGTGCCTTCAAATTCTTTATATTCCATATCGAGGTTCGTCCGTGATTATCCACTATTTCATACGTCCAGGGTGATACTATATCGACGATTTCAAATGGTCCAATATACTTCGGTGCTAGTTTAGCGGAAAAGTATTTAGTAGCGTCGGAGAGCACGGGATTTTTGCGCCACACACGTTGTCCTAGTGTGAATTTTTCCGGTCGGCGTCGCATGTTGTACGGGTGTGCGCTCTTTACATGCGCTTTTCGGATTCTCTCTCGCACGTCACGGTATAGCTCGGCGAATGCTAACTTACGCTGTGCGGTGTTGATTACAGGTGTTGCGGCGTCAGAGGGCTCAAAATTCTCATCACTACCTTCAAGGTTAGTTCTCGACCAAAGTTTACGAAATTCGGGGTCAATTTAGTCACTTCATGTTCAAATGATCTTATAGCGAAACGATTTGAGGTAGATACTGATCCCAAGTACGGTGGTTATCGTTTACGTACGCTGTTAACATGATCTTAATGGTTCGATTAACTCTCTCGGTGGGATTACTTTGTGGATGGTAATATGCGGTGAAAGCTATTTCGGAATCGTATTTCTTAGCCATATCTTTGAATATGTTGCTCTTAAATTGTACTCCGTTGTCGACAATGATAGGTGCTCCAACATGAGAATGACCTGCTCTTCGACGAGTTTTGCTACGTTAGCTCCCGTGGCGGTTCGTAAGGAAATAATAATGCGGATTTACTAAAGACATCGCACACGGCTAGGATATAAGAATGTCCTTTATTAGAACGTGAAGTTGTCCCATTAAATCAGCACAGATAATTTGCCAAGGTCGAGTAGCAGTAGGTGTCTTGCTTAATAATTGTCCAGCAGGTGGTCGATTCATAGGTTTAATACTGAGACAGACATTACAATGACGGACGTATCTAGCGACATCACATGACAATTCGGCCAAAAATATTTCTGCATAACTCTAGCAACAGTTTTTGAAATTCCAGTATGTCCGCAAGTAGGGTCGTCATGACAAGATTTAATGATGTCTTTACGCTGGGATTTTGACGGGACTAATTTCCATTCTAATTCGGTGTTCAAGTCGGGATAACGTGTTTGACAAATTTATACAGCTTATCATTTTCAACACGCCACAAAGGATAACGATTTGGGAATTGTTCAACTTCGTACTTCATTTTTGTATGCCAACGATCGTTCGTCTGATCTTCGGGTTAACATCAACAACGTCTGCTACAGCAGGTACGGAACGTGACAGAAAGTCGGGAACGGCGTTTTCAGAACCTTTTCGTGTATGATTTCAAAGTCATAAGGTTGTAGACGTAATGACCAACGCGCTAAGCGTCCATGCGGATCTTTAAGATTATGAAGCCATAATAAAGAATGACAATCCGTAATGACTCTAAAATGATATCCTTCGAGATAGTGACGCAAACTTTCGATCGCCCAAATCACAGCTAAACATTCTCGCTCGGTAGCGCTATACTTTCGTTCGTTTGATGTTAATGATCGGACAGATAACATATAACTTTTTCGCCTTCGTCAAATTGTTGTGTTAAAACGGCACCTAAACCGTAGGCAGAAGCGTCGGTTTGAACAGAGAACATACGTTAAAGTCGGGACATACTAAAAGTGGAGCAGATACTAAATTTTCTTTCAGTTGTTGGAAAGCTTGTTCACAATCAGGAGTCCAATTCCAAGGAACTTTTTACGTGTGAGATTCGACAGTGGTGCTATTACGGTGAAAATTGCGTACGAAACGTCGATACCATGAAGCTGTGCCAATAAATCTCCGTATTTCCCAACGTTTTTAGGAGGTGGTACGTTCAAGATAGCCTGGACTTTCTCCGGGTCAGGTCTTAGTCCTAATTCGTCGACAATATAACCCAAATATTTCAACTGAGGCCTACAAAACTGACTTTTCTCGAAATTCACGTTAATCCAGCGTCTCGAAGTCGTTTAAATACTTCGTTTAGGGTGTCTAAGTGAGATTGAAAGTCCTTTGAAATAATAACAATATCATCCAAATACACCAAAACAGAGGGCTGTAAATCTGCACCTAAGATAGAATCAATTAACCGCTGCCAGGTTGCAGGTGCGTTGGTTAAACAAACGGCATGACATTAAATCGGTATAATCCTTGGGTACACAGAAGCAGTACAGTCTTTAGAATTTTCGCTATAGGTATTTGCCAGTACGCGCTCTTGATGTCAAGTGAGCTCAAATATTTAGCGTCTCGAAGCTTGTCCAATATAGAAGAAATATAGGGTAACGGATACGAATCTTTGCGAGTAACCGCATTCAACTTCCTATAATCGACGCAAAATCGGTAACTATTTATCTGATTTCTTCCGAACTAGGCAAACAGGCGAAGCCCAGGGACTCTTACAAGGTTCAATGATACCGGCCTTCAACATTTTCTGAATTTCACTCTCGATTACTTCTTGTTTGATCGGGATACCGGATAGTAACGTTGTTTGATGGACGTGTCCCAGGTAAAAGTTCGATTTCATGAGCAACGAGGTGAGTACGGCCTAATAAAGTCACATTACGACTTTGTTCGTCTACTAGTCGTGATAATGTCATTTGTTGAACGGGGTCCAAAGAATTCTTGCTCGAAATACTGTCGATGTTCGCAGTAGGGTTAGTTTCAGAAAAATGCCAAATACTTTGTCTCAAATCAGGAATTATTTCCATTTTTACCCAAAAATCTACGCGAGGATTAATGTGTCGGAATGTCCGGAAGAACTAGAACGTCGACTAATCTAACTTTCTTTTCCAAACGGAAGGGTACAGAGATGTAACCAAGGCTCATACATTTATCTCCGCTAGCCACAGTACATTCGATAGTGTAAGATATTAACTTTAGTCCGAGTTGTGATAAAATTTCATATCCTCGAGGTCCAACCAGTGTTCGTGAAGCGCCAGAATCTAATAAACCAATAAGAGGATAATCTAGCACGGTGACTTCAAGATAGGGTCTTTGATCTCCTGACACTCGAGATATAACGTAATCTAATAACATTCTATTGTCAAATTTGGGATTTTCGGTCGAATTTAAAACCTCATAAGGACGTTTACGACCAACTAACGCCTTAGATTCGAGTTTTTTGAACATTTCGGGCAATTCCGAACCGAAACGTCGGGGGTCCACATTTATAACAGAAATGTTTCAAGGGACGAGAGCAAGAACTGAATCGGTGGCCCATATCACCACAATTAAAACATCGGAAGTTCGGTCGTTGAGGGGAACTATCTCGACTATTCTCGCGGGTAGAAGATGCACTTGCTGCTACAAAAGCAAAGTCAGGCTCAACAAAAGTGTTTCGTTTACGACAAGGTGGTTTATAATGATCGACTTTAAATTTCTTTCTCTCTAATTTAAGACATTCATCTTCTAATTCGGCCAGATTAGAAACAGAGGGTAAATTCATGGTATAAAATGGGGCTAGGTTCCTATAATAATGTTTAACTGAACGTCTTCAGGCATTCCTCCATAACGCCGAACATAGAGCACATACACGAATAGTAATCCACAAAAGATTCCGTCTGATCTTGGGTACGAGCTAGAATGTCCTGGTATAAACGAGTCTTGTATTCCGGTGGTTCGAAATGTCGTCGGAGAAGTATAGAAGGCTTTCCCAATCAGAAACACGGTGCTTATTTGACCTAAACCACATAAGAGCTTTTCCTTCAAATAAGTCAATCGCCGATTCAAAAAGTAAGGTATCAGAAATACCACGGGCGGTTTTCAATTCGTCAACGCGTTCCAGAAAGTTGTGCAATGAAATACCTTTAGGTTCTCCACTAAATTTCAAATCCCACTTAAATACAGGGTAGACAGATTTTGGGGAAACAGATGCAGAAACTTGAGGTACTATTGAGGGTGAAGTTACTTTTATTTCTTCAGTTGACATGTCTACAGGGTCTAAAGAATCTAATAAACAAGGAAATTCCCTAATAGCATAGAACGTTGTTTCGATTGTTCCGTTGTTAAAGTGGTAACAGGAATTCTATTTACTCTATTCAAGTAATGGTAAAGACGGCTGCGAACAGCATAGGAGGGTTTACTAGGATTTGCCGCACAATCTGATATTAAAGTCTCTAATTCAGAAAATTTCCCTTCAATTAATTCTAATTCATCTGAGATGGTTATTTTAAATTCGGGGTAAGAAAAGAACTATTCTGCTTCTCTAAGCGAATGAGGGGACGCAAACATTTTCGAAGCTCGTCTACAGTTTGAGATTCATTCGAGGATAGCCCACGGAATTTTGCCTCATAAATAAGTTCGTCTTTACGGAGGTGGTGTATATCAAATTGTAAAGCCATGGTGACAAATATAAGTTTACAATATACCAAATATGTCCTTACTTACAATAACAATAAACAAATATAAACAAGAATACAATAATAAATTGAAAACGCGCAGCGTGTCACTCCCCACCGCAAAATAAAAGTTCATACAAAGTTCGCAAATACAAATATTAAAACTATTTTTTTTTTTTTTTTTTTTTTTTTTTTTTTTGAAAAGTTAAATTTACAAATATTTAAAAATTTAAAAGTTTAAATTTACAAGTGTTAAAAAATTACGTTGGGCGCCAATTTGCTACAGGTAAAATCTCAGGGCGTAATAAATAGTAGCAATTTTCCAGAGCATGAGACTAGGTTAAATAATAGTGAAAAGTTAATATTGTTTATAAAAGATTATTGGTATAAAATAAAATAAATGATCGCAAAGTACCACAGGATGGGAAAGAAGGATAAATAAAACAACGGTTTATTATTTATTTATTTCCCACGCTGCGACTATCGGAGTCGGTTCGGCCAGGGAGGCGCCGGAGAGATGTCGGAGTGAGCGCCACTGGGTTAACAGGTGTTGCCTTCACTAGCCCGACGCTGTCGCCCGGTAAGTTGACCACAGCCCAGAATGGCTATTTACCAGTCGGGGAAACAAGGGATTGGTACTTGCGGAATTCGTTTAATATGTTGTTAAATAGTTAAATTTAAATGAAAATGTTATTTAAATGACAAGAAAAACAAACTAGTGCGCCAGGGTCGGTTAAATTAAAGTAATTAAATAAAACGCACAGATAATCTATTAGCTGTTATATATTGACATGAACTGGTGGGAGTGCCGGGTTATTATTCAACAAAATGGTAAAATTATTAAGAAACAATAACATCAAATCTACGTACTCGATCGAGCATGCAAATGACTACGACCTACCATTGGTTTTAATGTGAAAAGATAAATAAAGCAACAATTCAACAAAATGATTTCACAAGTTACATTAAATTTTGACAATGACCGCAAAGACTAGATTAAAAGAAAAGAAAAGAATTAAGTTAAATTGAATTATGATATCAAAGACCGAAATATAAATAACACAAAAAAAAAACTACGTTAAATTATTAATATATCAATGGTAGTTCGTTACTACAAATATACAAGCAAATATGACGTAAACAACAGGGATGCCAACGGCGTGGCAAAAATGGTTAGGGAGCTAGCGGGTTATGACGGTTTTCTAAGCTGTTGCAGATTTCTGGACGACAAAACGATTTTGACAGGATCAGGAGATATGAAAATGTACGGCTAAAACATTCGTATGCTTGTACGACCCTTACCGATTCGGGATATTGACTTTGTTTGCAGTTGTATGTGGGATTTAGAATCGGGACGTAAAACTGTAGGATTTGACGCTCACAATGGAGATGTGGTGTCTGTCAGCGTGGCCCCGGATGGTAATACTTACGTCACGGGTAGCGTAGACAAGACTTGCCGCCTATGGGATATCAGGGAGCAAAAGCCGAAACAGACGTTTTTCGGACACGAAGGAGATGTGAATTCAGTTTGTTGATAAATAATAAATCATAATTGAATTATGATATCAAAGACCGAAATATAAATAACACAAAAAAAAAACTACGTTAAATTATTAATATATCAATGGTAGTTCGTTACTACAAATATACAAGCAAATAACTCTTAAAATAACTTACATGTAACACAAACAATGCACGAGGGGTTGATAGTCACCACCAGGGCGGGTAGAAATAGAAGAAATAGAAGCGTAGAAAGATGTCGAAAGGAGGTCCGGGTCCAGGGACGACGTAGGGCGGCGTGGCTTGCAAAATCCGCGTCGGCGGGCTCCAAAAAAAAGAAGGCTTCGTAGTCCAAACACAGGAACTCAAACGGCTTCCAAGGAGTAGATTCTTTACGACCGGAGATCCCCCCACAGGGGTTACCAAACGGGTAAATTAGGTCGAAAAGGGTTGCAACAGGGCGTCGCCTATTAGACTCTTAGGTCGGCACTCTTAGCGGGCTAGCGTCTAAGTGAAGTTCCGAAGGGTAGAGAAATCTAGTTCCCGCGTATGCCATTAAGTGGCCAATAGGATTCGAGTATCGAAGATAAACAACATGCAGATGTGCGAGATTATGCGAAATTCTAACGTTTCAAGTACAGCACGCACCAAAAAAGGTGCAACAATTAACAAAAATGAATAAATTCGGAGCTAATTATGAACGGAGTTTAATGAAATTTACGTTATCAAAGCATCTAAATATATGTTAAAATTTGACAATTTAAGAATTTTGAAAAAGGTCACAAATAAAGCGGTACGTTACAAAAAAACAAATTCAAGGTTAAACGTGACGTTATACAAAATAAGTAAATAGCGACGGTAACTAGGAAAGGTCAAGGAACTTGGATAAATTCAGAAAAGAAGTGTACAGTTGGAGAAATAAGAAAAGGTGTTTTCAACACGTAACACTGTCGAAACGACTATGTAAATATTCACGGTTCCTTGCGTAGATATGACTAAAATATTAATTTAGAAACATATGTAATGATGTTAATAAATACTGAAATAAAATATTCTCATTGTAGCTCTCTTTTCCTATAATTTTACTGCTAGTGAATTGGTAAAACTTTGTTATTTTAATAACATAATAAGTAAAATTTCATATTAATACTATTTTCGCGACTTTTACAACAATTTCTTGGCCGGCGGTGAAATTTTCACGGCCCGCGTCTGCCAAATCTTTAACTAACTGCAAGCGTATGTATTGTTTAATACAGATAGCTACCACAGTATAACACAATAAGGACATGCTCGCAAAAATCCATTGTTCTTTAGTGGTCCGTTTTGAATGACCTTCAAGGCCAGCTATCATTTTGTAAAGCTATTGCCGGGAATTTTTAAACGTGTGGAATAATTTATATTTTAAAGGAAGTAGAAAAATAGATTAAAAAATACACGAATTTATGCGTTTTTTATTCTGATTTTGTTGCAAATATTTATGAACAGTTTATAGTAATAAAAAACACGATTCCAGTAAACTAATGTTTGATTAAGTGATGCATATATTTGCAAGTGTTTTACGATAATTATGTTCATATTCTTTCCTTTTTGTGAAATAAATCTTTATTTATATTTTTACAGTGTAAAATATTCTTCCAGGAATAAATATGTTGTGGTTCTTTCTCAAATAAATTAATAAAAATGCAACAGCATCGGTGGAAGGCACTCTCAATTTCGGACACGAATACACAATAATTTTTAATTAGGGTTCAAGAGGTATGACTATATCATTCTGTGCGATACAAAGATTGTTCCTTTTTATTCGACTACTTCACTTCTAACATCCGATCCTGCACTGGTTTGTCAACAATAATGTTCGGGGGTGCACAAGTGGATAGAGTTCAAACGTAGACTATATAATATCGAATTGTCTATAATGTGAATAAATGCGATTAAAATTTAAACCATGCAAATAACTAACAGGAAATACCAATAAACTTCCGTCTTATTTCTTATCAGTATATCTCACAGTGCTTGATTTACCTTCTATTTAATTGATTCAGTATAATGCAGTTCAAACTAAAATCACATTATTTTAAAAAGTGAACATAAAATGAATTAGGTTAGTTATTTCGATAAATAGCAATCTAGCTTAAAATGTGTATCTAACAAATAAATTGATTTAATGTGACCTAGGAATCTCTGCACAACGACAATAGCTCTTCTTATTCATGTAATTTCTTAATTCTTGTCGTGTCATATATGTTAGATTCATATGGAAATCCCAAGAAACTGCGACCATCCTTAACATCAAAATTTATCTTGTGAGACTGGCACAACAACATGATACCCATTGGTGTCTTCTTTCATGGTTATTTGAGTTATTTCACTTAAACCTGACAATATAATATATAAGAAAGTATGTAAATGTTATGGCCACTGGCCACCGACCTTACCTTTTACACAAGAATATCATGGTTTATTAAATGTTTTTAAAACTGCAGGAGTAATTCAAAACTAATAAAATACGTAAAATAAATAAATAAAACAAGTAAATCATGTAGATTAAACGGATGAGTAAACTAATTTGTGTAGATACGAACGTAAACAATAACAAACTGCCATTTTGGGAAGTTGTTGTTTGAAGTGAAGTTAGATTTAGAAATTTGGACTCCTATGACTCATCCATTTTCCTTAGTCGGTGTATTCTGTAGCTACTGTACCGAATAATATCGTTTTTCTTAGTTCATCAAATTATATATCGTTCATATAACAAAGACATACATAATCCTAATACATACGTTGATGCTAGAAGAAGCCTGTTTTATTGGACTATATATTCAAACGACGCGTGGAGGATCCTGGTCGATATATATAAGAAAAAATAAGATTTTATATTCCATTAAAACCCTCTGTAAGAAGTGGTGAAAAATTAGGGTTAATTATTTTAAATTATCTATTAATTGCTTGGCATATAAATATATTCAATTAACGCAAATAAATAAGGAGCATTTATGCATTTTATATGATATAGTTTAGGTATAAACACACCAGCTAAAATTATATAAAAAATACCATTTATTAAGCAAAATTGACTTGACAGTTACCAGTTGTAATATTATTATTGTTATTATTATTGATATATTCCGAAAGATGTCGCGATATTTCAATTCCAATCGCGATGGTTACAATCACCATGGCAACTGGTAACTGTCAAAAAAAACATTAAAGTTTAAGGTTATTTCTGTATCGCATGCACGTTGCATTGCGTATCTATCATAATTTATAATGTTGAAAACACGCCTAGATTTTAATGTGGACATAAGTGAACTTATATTTTGCTGTCGATGTGATTAGGTGCTATATTGTTGTGTTAAGATAAACTCTGCGGCACTTAATAAATAGTGAGGACAGTTTAGTGCAAAGCAGTTAGTTGTTGTGAGTTCTTCGTGTGGGATATATCCATATATGTTTATAAAGTATGTATAAAATGTGTTTTTAAGACTTTTTTTTAATTTAGAGATTCATGAATATTTTTTTCTATACGTACACAAACATCGCTTCCTCAACCCCTTTTTATTTACTTTAGGGTGGAAACGTCGATTACCGTCGGGGTAAGACGATAATTAATACCCTAATAAACATTTCGGTAAAGCAAACACACTAACAGACACGCATAGGCGCGCATTAAATACAGGAAAACACCCGGGGGCTAACTGTAGCCGTAATGAGGCCCGTGATTAATGGTAGGGCGGTCCTACACCGCCCAGGGGCGGCGTCCGAAACCGACTCTGCCTACGTCGCGGTCTCGTCCGGGCCCCTGAGTAGCGTTCCATTCGCGCCCAAGCGCACCTGTGCACCACCTGTTCTAAACAATCGAACGCGTCGATAATTATACCCCTTCGACTACTGATGAGTGAGACGGACTTTTTTCTGGTTTATAGTTCGTGCGGAAGCTCGCGTCCCCCTTTTGTTATTATTATTTTTTTTGGTTAGGTTTTTCTTTTATCGCACGTATCCAAAACTCTTCGGTTATCGGATCCTAAACGCTTAATTAGACGTAAAAGTCGAACGCGTGCAGTGCGATTATTCGGTATATTATAAAAACTTGTATGCGCGTATCTAAGGCGGCTGTGATTTGACGTTTGACAGTTTTGTTGTGATTTGAATGTGTTCCTACTACACGCGATAGTAATGGCGATAATGTGTCCTGATGTTGTTTTAAATGTGTGATCGATAGTATATAAAATAAGTGTCAAAAGCATTTTTCCTGCAAATCAGGTAGGTGTTATTGCATTACTGTATTGTAATAATAAGACTGCAAGAACGGACAGAAGTTATAAAATTCATTTTAAACGTCCTGTCAAAAAAGGATCTTTATGTGAATATTTGATTAAACAACGTTAACTGGATTGATTAAAATACTATGAGATTCAAAACGATTGTCGTAAGAAAAAAACTGTTTTCCGGAAAAAATTATCTATACTCATTACCAATTTAATGAGCGAAGTTAGCTACATACAAATTTCATACATTAAATGAATTTTCTTGACATTTAGCGACATTGGCGTGCGTGTTGTAGTATCTTTCGATTATTTATCTTATAATTTTTTTCAAATCGTTTATATTTACATCTAGTATCACCAACTATACCAATAAGAACATAAACGTTAAGAAAACGTTGTTCTTAACGGTAACCGAACGTTTCGTAACGTTTATAAACAACGTCGAAGCGACATATCTATGTCCCGACAAAATACGTTGACAAAAAGTTACTTATTAAGCGTTATTTTACGTCATATGCTAATGTTATTTTAACGTTTAATTTTTAATAGAAAATATCGTTAAATAGAAACGTTTAGCACAAGCTGTATTTTAACGTTTAATAAACCACCTCTGTAAAACGTAAAAAATCGGTTTACAGTTAACGTAACCTCAACGTTAACCCTTTGTTAGTGTGGTGGAGTATGCCATACCCCAGTATGTTTGCCTACATACTGGGGTATGGCAACTACACCACACTAACGAAGGGTTAATGAAAATTCTATATCAAACCTTTATAACCACGTAGTAGTAACGTCACATCTGCGTAATTTAGTGAGGTGCCGAATGTATGAAAATCAACAGTATGTGGTGATAACAAAAAATTGGTTATAGATTAAAAGTCATAATGTCCAATACTAAATTAAATTTTATTTTAATTAAATCATAGTATTGAACTCATGATAAGCTCTTCAATGAAACATAATGCTTCTTCAGAAAAACTAAAATTTAATTACCTATAAATATAATACAATGCAATAATAACAATAATAATAATAATAAAAAGATAATAGAATTCTTTACCAAAACTAAGAAAGTAACGACGTCATTTCATTTATAGCTATATACATTTTCCCTTTTTCTGCACATCCAGGTCTTCTACCCAAACAGTCCATTGGGGCGTATATTTCAACCAGTCCTTCACTGCACTTTCTGCTGTATGTATGTATTGTTTAATTGTAACTTTAAATGGAAGACCCAAACAATAGGTATCATAAGTAACACCCAAGGACTACAGGCTGTAAATTTTAGGGATAAGTTAATCTTTACTTTGATTGGTTTCCCAGATTTTTGTATTACAAACGAATGAAAGTATTTAATACTCACTGTATATTGTTACTATAACTTCCGTATTATCTCTGGTTCCCGTTTTGTGAAAACTAAGTGTTCCTTCCCTTCCAGTTATGCTTCACTGCAACGACGTCATGTAACAATAATTAGAATAATTTCTTTTACACAAGAATCCAGATTTTAGAACCATCAGCATTCGCTAACCTATATATTTGAAAATAAAGTAAGAAGGTGGTGTATACTAAGAAACCAGGTTCCTCAAGAACAAATTTTAGAATATAGTTAAATTTTCTGACATTAGTGTTCTTATTTTAAGATGGCTACTATGCTGTTTTGCCAATTGTGTATATGCATATACATAATTATACGTGCAATGTGCATCGTATATGCAAATATAACCTGGATAGACTTAATTGATGGGGTACCTAGCTACTCACCGTTTAGTTAAATACACTGATTGTTGCGTATCACATATTAATATAAAACTTTGTTATAAAGATAAAGAAAAGTTCTAACACTAGACTAGCGTAGTAGACATGTAACTGCAAGCAACTGCAAGTGCACCGTGCACGTTGCAGATGCGCAACAGAGGTGGAAGAGTTTATTTGAAATGGGGGAGGGATGATACATTCATCAGTAGTGCAGTTTTAATACAATAATTGTGTTACCTATTGTTAAATACATTTTGCATTCATTCATGCAAAAGCACATCTTAAAACAAACAAATTTAACACCATTTTATTTTAACTATACTTATACTTATGCGTTGGATTGCAGTTAATAGTTTTTCATATTTCAACGTTGCTTTTTAACGTAGAGTAAATGGTGAAACTACGTTTTATTTTAGTTGTACTTGAAATATGCGTTACGTTTCAGTTAATAATTTTTCATTTTTCAACGTTGTCTTTCAAACGTCTTTCAACGAGTAAACGGTGAAACTACAACTTCATATTTTAATTATATCTAAACTATGCGTTACATTTCAGCCACTAATTTTTCATTTTTCAACGTTGTCTTTCACGCAGAGTAAACGGTGTAACTAAAACGTTTTATTTTAGTTATATTTAAACTATGCGGTACATTTCAGTTAATAATTTTTCATATTTCCACGTTGTTTTTTAACGTAAAATAAGCAGTGAAACTATAACGTTTTATTTTAGTTATATTTAAACTATGGATTACATTTCAGTTAATAATTTCTCATATTGTAACGTTGTTTTATAACCTAAAATAAACGATGCAACTACAACGTGTTATTTTAGTTAAATTTAAACTATCCGTTAGATTTTTTAGTTAATATAACGTTTCTTCAATGTATAGTTAAAAATTGGTTATATAATAAACGTGTTACTTATAACCATTAACGTTGTTTCAACCAATACAACGTTAAATTCACGTAAATGTAACCAACTTGTTCTCACTGGGTAGTATTTCTGAATACTGTAAGAAAAATAAGGGAATTTATCTGTGGCAATTAGCTCAACAAACAGGTAAAAAATCAATATTAACATTAAGTGAAATAGTTTATTACATTTATAATTTTATAGGCTTATCATACACTTCAGCGCAATGAGCTGTCAAAAGAAAGTTACATTTTCATCCCTATAAAGTTTCTACGGTACAGGAATTATTACCATTAGATCACGATAGGCGATTGGAATATTGAGATTGGTTTAATAACAATTTCAGGGACGATGACTTGCTAAATAAATCATTTTTCTCGGATGAAGCATGGTTTTATCTAACAGGCTATATCAATTCACAAAACTATCGTATCTGGTCTGCAGAAAATCCACACGAATTTCGAGAAACGCAATTGCATCCCGGTAAAAGTTGAAGTTTGGTTAGCTATGTCCAGGCAACGAATAATAGGGCCAATTTTCTTCGAAGAAACTGTAACAGCCCAACGTTACCAACAAATGTTGGAATTGTATATTGCGGAGTTACAAAGAAAATGAGCTTGAAGCAGGTTATTTTCAGCACGATAATGCTCCAGCACATACTGCTCGACAAACCTGCCAATATCTTCAACAGTTTTTTGCTGACAGGTCGTTAGAGCACAAAGATGGCTACCAAGATCGCCTGATCTAACCCCATTAGATTACTTCATGTTTGGCTATCTAAAAAATAGGATCTATAGAAACCGCATGCATACCATAGAAGAACTGAGAGATGCAGTTTTGTCACTTAATAATTATACTAATTGTATGTTATAATTTAAAGTAATAAATAAGTTTAGTTAAACACCAGTTAGTACTGAATTATAAAATCATAATTTAGTAAAGTTAAATTAATTACATTTCATTTTTACAAGCAGAAACACCAATCCATACTCGTTTGTATAATGCGAGTTCAAATATAGGTTACGTTTTCCTTATTTATGACAGATCCGTTTACTTTCTTGTGTTCCAACACTGACTTAGTTCAAACCTTCATTACAAACACGCGGCATATACCTACACCCGGTTACTATCTATAGGAGCGGAATTGACAATCTTTTTGAATCTCATAGTATATGAGAATATCCTATAGCTGACTTACACTGTTGAAAATTTTAACACTTTTTTGACTAATTTAATAGTCAGGAGAGGTCCACACTCTTTTAGAAGTTTAAATTTGACGAGCAAAGATAGTCAAGTATTGTCTATTGCTAAGGGGTTATTTTGTCCAACTGACACGTGGAATTATAAAATACTTCTAGTCACATTTTATTTGATCTAGACTAGACAAATTTACTAGCTGTTTAACTAAATGAATGCGATCTACTGGGTGTTTTAACACCATTTTCTAAACACAACGTCTTTTTAATATGCAACTCCTATTTCTTAGTGCTACAATATTCTCTCTTTTTCTCAATTATAAATATGCAAAACCACTCATTCCCAAGTTTTGGTTTCAACTAAACGTACCAATTTTAAAATGATTTTTTGAGAACCATTATAAAATTAAGTGAATGTTTATGCTATTTGATTCAAGTCTAAACTAATTGCGTAAATAGATGTTCCCAATACATCTTTAAGATGTTGAAATTTTTTATGCCCACTGGAATTAACGTTTAGTAACACGAGGTTACACTTTGCAAGTCAGACACATTTGGTGGTTTGTTTGGATATGTTAATACGGAGAATCAAACACGAAAACAGATACACGTGCAATGCAGGTGGTGCGTATAATGCAATACTGTATTAGAATAGGTGGGGTTTCTATATTTCTATCCGAGGGAAAAATTCTGATTGGTTGACGCTTCTGAATGTCTAGAAAAATAATCAATCCTCATATCTGAACAAAGAATTCACACGAAATTCTAGTCATTTCTGTTCTATTAAATACGCGTAGTCAACTCGTCTGGCAAAGTTTGGAAAAATCAACACTGAAATATTTGACTAGCGCAAAATTAACGCCAACACCGTAATATTTTCAACAGTGTACTATTTCATTAATAGAAATTTCTAAACAACAATAACCCAAACCAAACCTATCATGAAACATTTGGCAGAACAAAGTTATTGTGTTAAATTACCTGATAATTTTTCGAGTACCTATAATTTTAAGGTGAAATAAAATTGAAAGCGAAAACATACCTACCTATTTATCCGCAAAATATTACTTACCCATATAATCTAACAATTCCAGACGCATATAATTAGTATATTTTAAGTAGGTAACATAGTATACACATATAGATAAAACTGACTTTTATCAGTTACTAATTACACTTAATTAGGAAGGTACTGTTCGGTTGTAATTTACATTTAGCGTTTCATTTAGATCGTATAGACACTTAAGTGGGTTATTAGCATGAGCACATACATAGATATGTTGCACATATAATTAACTATTTTTGTGCCTGCATATTATCGGTTCTAATTAGTTATATTTAATTAACGATGCAGGTACTTACGTAGGATTATGCGTATAGTGCTATTATATGTTGTTATTGTGAAACTGGAAGCTACTAGTTAACATTTTTTTAAATTAAACACGAATTTATTTTACGTTGCGAAAGTAAGCAGGTATAATGCATATAACACCATATAAAAATAATTGAATAATAAACAGGATAGATTTCTTATTATCCGTGAATTACTATTATGTTAAATATTCCGTCAAATAGAAATGTACAAATGATGCTGTGCACGAGGTGTACCAAAGATAAACTGTAAATATCATTTTTTATTATCTACACTGAGAAAAGAGATTGCATTAAATGAAAAGTTTTATAACTTTTTTTTTTCATGTTCAATGAAAAGAATACCTTTTCTCAGAAAAGTGTATTTTAATTGAAAGCAGCGTGCTGTTTTGCCGGAAGACTATTTTCTTCTTAAGTACATGCTTTTCGACGAAAAGTAATCGTAATTAAATGGAATGCACCGTAGTTTTGATTAATATTTTATAATGTTTCTATAACTTCTATTTAAATAAGACAATACACATTAAATATTATATTGTTATTATTAGGTACATATTTAACAACATATTTTAGTTACTTTTAAATATTATTGAATTATAAACAGTATTTTAAATAAAAAAAAGCCCGATGTTTTGGTTTATTTGCGTTGACACGCATGTATACATTGATTTAAAACTTTTGCCTATTAACGGAAAATGCAAGCACCTGTATTCAAGCTGAGTGCTTTTTTACGCGGAAGTATTTTAGTTTTATTCATGTCCTACGTGCATAAGTCTCAGATACACAAAACAATAATGAACAAAAGTGAATATTTTTCGCGCGAGGTTAAAGAAATTTTAGAGAGAATTGGAATCTTTTCAGTTAATGCTGATTTACTTATAAGCCAAGGAACTTTACAGCAGCATATAGTGTTTGAAGGTTTTAAAATTGTTATATACGGGAAAAACGATCTTGTTGTTTTCAACAATTTCTCATGCATTTGGTTATAGTTGCTAAATTATTACTGGATTTAGGAATATTAAAAATATTCCTGTATTCAATCAAATAAATAATTTGGTCAGTAAATTTATTTGAAGCTAGCGCAGTATTTATTAATTTAACTAAATATTTACATGGAAGTAAAAATAAATATGGCATTTTATTTTCGTATAGCAGTTTTCTCCCCATATAGTGCAGTAGATGATGTGAGATACTATGTGTAGTAGAGAAATTGTCGCATAGATGGCGCATCTCCTATTTCATTCCAGTAACATATAATATTTCGCACAAAATAGGCTGGAAATTACGATCGTAACATACTAATCTGGTATATTTACTAGAACAACATCTGATAGGAGTCATCGCCATTGAAAGGACGATTTCTTTAACGGCACACTAGAATGCTTAGGGTGGTCACTGCGACCAACTCCCCAATACTACTAGGATTTACAATATTCTGACGGCAAATCCCTCCTTAGTGCATGAGTTTTTGGAGATAATTCATTTTCATTTCGATTGAAAATGATTGCGGCATTTTGTTGTGTTTACACTTAATTCTAAAACGAATAAATGTTATAAGAAAAGGAAAAACCTCTTGAATCAAAATGCTTACGGTTTTCTGCCAATCTGCATAGTTTTCAAGTTCAAAATAACGACGATTTGAATCAACTATCCAATATCTTTCACTTAAAAGAATAAACTGTTTCAGCGAAAAATATATATTATTTCCGAAGAAATGCCTGAATTTAAAATTATATTCCTTTTCAAGGAAACATCAAATCATATTGGCCATATAGAAAACGCAAAAACTTTAGGCTTAATGCAATTCCTTTTAAATGAAAAGGATATTTCTCTCAGTGTAGTTACATTTGAAAAACCGATTTGTTTGATGGTACCAAGTTTTGTTAAGCTAACTAAATAATGAGTTAAATATGGGTAAACAAATATTTGGTTAATTGAAAGAAATTATTGATTCATGTAACCAGTGGCGGCTCGTGAGTTATGAAAGAGGGTGCGCACAATATAAGAAGTTGCCTATTTTTTGTACATAAAATCCATTCTCCTATTTTTCATGCTGGAAAAGACGTTTATGACTTTGTTGTAAAAATGCGTTCAGTCGATCATCTGACATTGTGCTTCTCAGAAAAATTTTAATGCGTTTGAATGGGTGGAAAAACATCGTTCACATACTGCTGTCGACATGGGGGTTGTACAAATAATATCCAACGGTTTATATGTTTTCGTCAAAACTTTTTTTTAAGTTGTTGTGTGTTATGAACACTAAAAGTGGCAAAACACCACCTACATCTACGTCACACATGTCCTCGCCCTTATAAATTATTTAAAGTTCACTTTTAAATTTTACGCTGTCCAACATAGGATAAGATTTCACATTTTTTTTATACACATAATTAACCGACGCAAAATATGACGATCTTTTTTTCCACATCTTCGTTGTACTTAATTCTATGTCGCAAATAAGCACTGTCTAACTAATTCACGTATGTCCACTTTGCCTAGAACATTAAAATCCACGCATGCATTCGTGTGAGAAACGCAATTTTCGTGTTTCTTTCCCCTCTCTGCGATATGCTTTAAATCATTTAACCCTTGTTTATTCCACGCATTGACCTCTTTCTTAAAAATTAAGCAGATAAAACAAAATAGTTTATTTGTTAGTGGACATCCGCACATCCACTCATATTTTTATTGAGTACTCTATTGTAAGTTCTGAGTTTTACTTGTGGAAGTGTAGTTTATTTGAAGATCAGGAATAGGCCTTCTTTTTTCTTTAATTAAAAGTTTTTCCTCAAATGAGAGCTTGACTTCCATTCCAAATTAACTTCCATCATTAATAGTAAACGTCACTTCAAGCCTTTGAAATCACACCTGCGCGGTACGCGTTGAAAACGATGCAGTCGCAACGAATGCAAGACGTTAACTGGGGACACGGCATTGTGTGCCCCGAAGCGACCGTATAAGCGCATATAGCGAAGATAAACGGAGCCGTCCGATTCATACTCCAAATAGGTACATCGGAAATAGTGCCCCGGAACATAGTTTTGAGCGTTCGCATATGCGCTAGCGTCTGCGGTGCGGAAGGAAACTTTGATACCATCGTTATAAAAATACGTAAAAATAATAAAATAAAATAATGCACTGAATTACATACGAATTTCTTTCTGTGTTTATCTTGGTGGTTGGGTGGGCACGTGCCCTTGTGCCCTTTAATACTAGCCGCCACTGCATTGACTGTTGAAGATCTCCAACATCTCCTGATATATTTCAAAATAATAATTCTATTGCCTATACAATTTCTACGATTGCAAAATGCAATGCAATTGTGTAATGTGTTAAAGAACTGTCCACAAACATATTTTCTTGACTGTAGTTTTAACGCGTTTTCCCCAAATGACATCCATATTTACACTTTTAAGTGGGTAAAGTTCCTTGCTTTTTAATAGTGTGTGTAGGTATACCATGTTTTTATCCAATTCTGCACCGAGAGAAAAAAGTCTTGTATTAACTAATAAAATGGTGTATTGAACACTTTTTTCTTTTTCAATATGAGCAATGATATCTCAGTGTTAATGCAATACGTAAAAAAATGTTAAATTGCGTTAGTTAACTGAATAATAATAATTGTTATAAGAAACAGACTACGCGTGATTCTTTGAACATGTACTTAATTTTCCATTAACAATTTCTGCCTGCTAATTGAATAATACAACATTATCTCAACACAGTTACTTGTTGTACACACACGAAGTAATAATTGTCTCTATAATTTTATAATATTGGTTTAGCACTATAAAACGTTGATTTAAAACTTATATTGTTCCATTTAACCTACCTGTAGTATTCATCGAATGACTATTTGCATGTAATTCAACACCTTTAGGTGGTTATACGAAAAAAAGATTTTCTTGTTAGTGGAACCATTTTAGATTTTGCTTAAAATCACCTTACTGATCGGGCGAGTTTTTAATTTCATCGATGGATCCATCGATTACTGTATCATTAATGTATTAAACAGAGATATACTGTAATCGATGGATCTGCATCTCGATGAAATTAAAAATCCGCCCGCACATTCAGCAATTAGTCCATTGATAGCAACGCATAGCTATATATTGCCTAATTAGGAAGACTATAGTAGGTAATAGAAGAGAAACATTTACAGCATTATATACTCAACTTATATTAGCTTAATAACATAACTAAAACAGTATAAAAGTTTTATTCATACATTTGAAAGGAAAGTACAATTTAACGTTTCATAATAAATCATTAATAACAACATTTAACCAAAATTCGTTATCAGCATTTACCGATTTTGTAATACTACCCACCAAATAATCATTATTTTCAACGGAATTGGTTTTTAGTCATCATATTAATCGATTTACTTAAACAATTAGAGGCAAAATGATTTTTAGGATTATATTTATCACATATTTTACCATAAGCTGGACAACTGTTTTGCGCATGCGTAAAATTACAACGTGTACACCGACCTGTTCGAGAATTGTTCGAATCCGTTACAAACGATCTTATTTGAATTTGCCGGACACCTCTTTCCAATGATCTTCCATCCTTGTGCGGCCCTTGGGTGAAACGTGTCTTCTGTCTTGCTCCTGGATCCGGCTGTCGATCGATGTGTTTTCCAGCGTAATTTCAATATTATTTAAAATTTATCGAACTTCCTTTCCTATACAGTGTAACAGCGTCGCTGCTTGTATTTCGGCTGTTTTCCCACTGCAACCACTCGCGGTAGAATATAATCACCAATCTTCTTTGAATTGCTTCCAATTTTTTGCTATGTCGCCCTCCATTTTCATCTTCTCAGGTTGAGATATATTCTCCATTTTGTTTTGTTCCTTTCTGACACTTTTTTTTACAATTTGTTGCACTTTTTCTTCCTTTCACTGATTTTTTTTTGTATTTTGTTTGTTTTTTTTCTGACTGTATATATATACAGTGCGATGGGTTTTGATTATCTTTATTATTCAATATGGATGTTACAGAAACTTACAAACATAGCACTGAAAATTTTAACACTTTTTTGACTAATTTAATAGTCAGGAGAGGTCCACACTGTTTTCGTGTTATTTTGTCGAGAACTATAGAAGTTTAAATTTGACGAACAAAGATAGTCAAGTATGGTCTATTGCTAAGGGGTTATTTTGTCCAACTAACACGTGGAGTTATGATATACTTCTAGTCACATTTTATTTGATCTAGACTAGACAAATTTACTAGCTATTTAACTAAACGAATGCGATCTATTGGATGATTTAACACCGTTTTCTAAACACAACGTTCTTTTTAATATGCAACTCCTATTTCTTAGTGCTATAATATTCTCTCTTTAAGACGTTTTCTCAATTATAAATATATAGAACCACTCATTCAAAAGTTTTGGTTTCAACTAATCGTACTAATTTTGAAATGATTTTTTGAGAACCATTATAAAATTAAGTGAATGTTTATGCTATTTGATTCAAATCTGAACTAATTACGTAAATAGTTGTTCTCAATACATCTTTAAGATGTTGAAATTTTTGATGCCCACTGGAATTAACGTTTAATAACACAAGGTTACACTTTGCAGGTCAGTCACATTTGGTGATTTGTTTGGATATGTTAATACGCAGAAACAAACTCGAAAACAGATACACGTGCAATGCAGGTGGTGCGTATAATGCAATACTGTATTAGATTAGGTGGGGTTTCTATATTTCTATCCGAGGGAAAAATTCTGATTGGTTGATGCTTCTGAATGTCTAGAGAAAATAGTAAATCCTCCTATCTGAACAAAGAATTCACACCAAATTCTAGTAATTTCTGTTCTACTAAACATATGTAGTCAATTCGTCTGGCAAAGTTTGTAAAAATCAACACTAAAATATTTGACTAGCGCAAAATTAACGCCAACACCGTAATATTTTCAACAGTGAGGTTGTATTGCTACGGAGGTTGGATACTGACTGACTATACTATTATATATGTAATAGTATTAAATATTACATTTCATTGAGTTAACACCGATAGTAAATATTTAAAGAACACCTTTTTCAAATGTCAAATCGACAATTTGTGGGATTAAACCAACAAGATAAAATATTGGTTACGCCTGAACACTATAATCTTGTTAAATTAACTCTGAAGTGTGCAACAATATAAATATGTTTGTTTCAAATAGGTGCATATGATTCACTTAAATGCAACATGGTTAAATCAATGCTCAAATTCGTGACACTACGAAAAATGTTGAAATAACCATTTCATTTCTCTCAGTGTGATTGCAAAATAGTTTAGATTTACCTGCTTGTTTCTGGCATGCTTTATATTTGCGCTTATATTTGATTAAAGGTGCAGACATTAACGCCTAATGGATAGCGAATGCGTCGAAATGGACCTAAGCACCAGGTCCAGAGATCCGCAGGCCCATCAAGACGCCTGCAAAGTTCGTGTCGCCAAATCAGTCTTCTCGATCAGGAGCTTAGTGGACCTGGGAGATGGCAGTGAACAATTAGCAGATCCCAACGATAATCCCAACGCGCAATGCGGTAAGTTTAAACCCAAATACATATACGGTATCTTCCCTTCTATTCTCATACCTACTTACCACAACATAAATAAAAGCCATAGGAAACGGTTCAGCTACCGCCTAATGATATCCTATCTCCGTGACGTGTTCCTGATTATGTTAACTGATAGCCGGAGCTATTTAAATTTAAATTTAACTAAACTGGGACTCGCCGTTTCGTGTTTAATTTAATTTTAAATTGGGAGAGCTTATGTATAGAGTTAGGGAGTCGAATTTAAGAGGGGCCAAGCGGTGGCGTTGATAGATAGCTCTATTTTCTTGGAATCTGATTTGCATATCTGTACATGTTGTACGTCTTATGTATATATATATATATATATATATATATACGAAGTTATTTAATATACAAATGAAGCCTGGCTCACGTTTTAATGACGGTTAATGTTTACATGTTTAGTAATGGTTTAGTGCGTGTCAATTTTTTTTTTAATTGGATGTTGAAATTGAAATATCTAAATATAGTGGAAAGAATATTAAGTAGAGGTAAGTGGTGAGTCAATAAACTTCCGAGTCTAGTATAAAAAAAAAATTAAATAAAGAGGATACGTTACACACTAAGAAATTATACTAATTATACTGTGAGATAAACTGGACAGGCGAGTAAGGAAAGTCTGGCCAACCTGGCCTGCAAGAGCACCTGTGTCGACTTTCCCAGCAGAATGGAACAATATTTCCCAGGAAACTCGGAACAAGTGGTCCAGGCCGTATTTTTGTTTAATGTGCATCTACCTCACCACATTCGTAATGCGAATCATTAACCCTCCCAATTCTACATTCTACGTTAGTTAGCCTAATGATTGTCGACTTACCCTTCTCGTCGGCTTTCTCTTACCGATGATAACTTCCTCTCCAACCCATTTCTAAGGGTTCAAACTGAACTTCTTTTAAAATGACGAAATAATAGAACAACTTATATTTTTTAACAATTATATATTGAATATTTTAAGACATTAAAAGAAAAACTAACAAACTACACAATTAAATAAAATAACAAGTGAACTAGAATGAACAAAACACATCTTTTTTCCTAACGAATATTTTAAAATTTTATTCTGTTGTTTAACATAAGCTCAATTAATTTTTCTTACACATTTATTTATTAAGGGAGAGAGAGAGAGAGAGCGAACGAGTTACGGTTTTCACGTATTTGCTTTGGTTAGTTTTAAGCAGAAATTTTGAACATCTTACGGGCCGATGTGGGAAAAATAATTCTTCTCGTAATCCAAATTTTAAGGCACGAAGCTTACACAACACTCACAAAAATTTAGGCAAAATAAGGGGGGAATTTAAGCGGTTTTAGTACCAAAATCACTAATCACCTCTCGAGGAAAGCTTTTACTTCCTGTTCTCGAATTTTTTAGGCTCAATTTTAAATGCAAAATTTTAAGATGAGAAGTTTTAATTCTAAGAATTACAAACACTCGACGAAAGGGGCGCGTGCTTATTCCTGAAGCTAGATTGAAGGATCGCGAACTAATTAATTGTAAACCGCAATGTTAAGGGTTTTTATAAATTTTGATTGTGACGTCAATTCGCACTGATAACTAGTTTCGCTTCTCTTTACAGGAGGGCGCAAGTATGACCGAAGGCGTTATTTTTCTGACTTTCAGACGCCCTACTTGAGAGGACCGTGCGAATTGCTGAACGGCAAATGTAATATACAATAAACAAAGAGGCAGATAACATACAAAGTAATACCGTATTATTTTAATTACACGAGTCTTTAAACGAAAATAGATTATTGTTTCCTGTGAGGCAGACGCTACTCAGCAAATGCCACGCCATTTAAATTCTCGCATTATACAGGATGGAATTTCGAATTCTTACATTATTAATTCTACCGCCTGATACGACATATTTCCTCATTTCCATTGGATGTCAATTATTTAACATTGTAACGTAGATTAAGATGCTTCTAATTTTTAGTGCCTACACTGAGAAAAAAAATTAATAAACATAAATAAAAATACAATTATCGTAAGTAAAAAGTTCAGCTGAATAGGGGACAAAAGCACTAGTAAAAAAGAGATCCTAAACACTGATACTAACAAGAAGCAATCTAAGTTACTTACGGTCTGCTTCATACCGGTAACTTATGAAGTTACTTATGATAATTAAACTGAAGTAGTTAAACCAAAGAATATATGTAGTTGCGCTAAACAAAGATTTGCCCTTGCCAAGTAGTAGGTGTATTGCTGTGAGTGAACTATTCTATAACAGCTATCAGACCTTCATAATTAATACAAGCTATTTAGATTACTTGTGATAAGGAAAGAGTATCATTAATACACGTTCACTAAATACCTGACATATAGAAGGTAATGGTTTGCTATAAATATACAATATATTTACCTTAAATTTGTTGTTTAACTGTAGGTAGTGTAGGAAACGAGGAAGTTTAATGAATATTTATTAAGCAGCTTACTGTGTACTTTGTGTGAATAACTGATAGTGTACAAAAAAAAAGTTCCACAAATCTTCGATTATTTATGCAACCGCAACTATAAGTACTGCCTATCGAGCAATGCGTAATACAAAATTGTTTGCAAATAATTTTTAATTACTATTCAGTGTGCTGTAGCTTCGATTGCATTAATAATGGAAGATTAAATTCGCATTTAATTTGCTAAAAATTGTACATGATACTTATTGCTTAAGAAAAAAAGCAGTATTATTAGTAATAGTTTTATTTTGTGTAGGACAAACACAGCGACTACCTGATATGAATGAAAGATATTGGTTTCACTTTAACAACAGTTTTTTTTTAAACAATTTGCAACGTAATGACTCATAAAATATATTCCTTAATAATGAAAAAATTAACAAAACAATGATAAAAGATAAGGTAAATAGGCCCCCCTTGAAACGTTATTTAGTTATTGAAATTATTTAAATATAAACAAAGGACAAAGAGAAATATGGCTTTGACGTTACAACTAATAACAAATATAGAAACAATATACCTAGGCGGTAAACTTGCGGTTTCTGTTGGTTCTTTGCACTGGGCGGATTGATCCTCTGTCGGCGTACCTGGAGGCTATGTCCGGTGATCGCCTCGAAAATGGCTACTTCGTCGGGGTATCCCTAACTGCAGGTGGCACTTGGACTATTGGACCACTCAGCTAGCATCCACACTTTAACTTCACCAGCGGGCGCAGATATCATCACAATGATGGGGAATTCAAATATCCCACCAAGTGGTTTAAAACTGCAATCTTGAAACATCCCATTGCTTATAGGCTCGGTACATCTTCTTTCGCTGGGATTCTTTATACGGATGGGGCCTTGAGTTAACCCACCCGGTATTTTTAATATATTTGCGTTCCAACTGGCCTACAATGGCCGTACTCCTTGGCCACCCTTTTTCGACGACCTTTTCCCACGTCCGTAACTCTTACTTGACTCTAGCCCGCGCCTGCGCGCGTAGCCGTCTCGGGGGCTATTTCATTACTCCGCCACATTAACCAATCTGGAATAGTAAAACAATCACGGGGTGGCAGCAAAACTCAAATAATCATAGTTGTGGCAAGTTGTTACCTATTTAAGAAAATACATGAGTTTAATAGCGATCAGCATTGTTGCTATTTCTAACCATGTGCTGTAGTTAGATACAGTACCAGTAGTCATAAGTAATACGTTACTTACCACAAATTTGTGAGGTACGCTGTGTAATAGCCGTTAATAAAAGCACTATTTACAGTAACAACTTGCATTCAGGAAACTGGGTTTAGTTGCAGGTATTAATTACAGAGAATAGTTCCAAGTAAAACTTTATCTATTGTAAATAATTTTTTATCAAGTAAACACTTTACTTAGCCCATTTTTCTCAGTGTAGCTTCTTTTTATCGTATTTTTTATCTATACAAGCGACACTTTAGTGCCCGCCAGCTGATGTCGTTAATGGTTGAGGTTTAAAATAATTCAAAGTGTTTTATATACAAAACAATATAAAATATTGTTATAAACAATAATCCGATAATTTATCTTTATCGATCAACATTAGCAAATAAATTCTTATAAACTCGTAATAAAATCGACATCTGAAAACGGGCATAAAATACCTGATGTATATACACTTATAAGTAATTAATTTGTAAATGCATAAAACATACACACTTATTGTCAGATACTTAGAATACTTAATGTTAGCTATTCGCTAATCGCATATGCATAACCGATGGTGTATAAAATATGAAATACTGCGGGTAATAACCGTAACTATAACATATAACATATAACTTCCTTGACATGTATCAAACTGAAACAAAATGATATAAGTATGTATCTATGTAGGTAATGTAGGTAACTAGACAGGGCCATACCTGTTAATAACACCCGTATCGTCTTGATACATCTATAATACCACTGTTCTCATCTTATCTAAGTTATGTATTGATTAATTTTTACCTTCTTCAGTCGGTAAAACTTGTTGAACTATGTAGGCTGCATTATGCTAACCTGTATGTATGTATATGATGACCACATTTATATAGGTATGTAAGAGAAAGAACATTGATTATTATAGAAATATCGTTAGTGTTACCTGCAGCCGATGTAAATAGAACAGACACTAATGGGTATTGTAAGTGAAGTTGCATCTGTTAAAGTAAGTTTTCTTTTAAACTTACAATAATCTACAAAAAAATATTATTTATTATTATTATTATAATTGAAGTCAATAATTTTAGGGTCAATCGTGATTTTTTTCATGCACTAAGGAGGGATTTGCCGTTGGAATGTTGTAAATCCTAAGTAGTATTGGGGGAGTTGGTCGCAGTGACCACCCTCCTAGCACTCTAGTGTGCCGTTAAAGAAATCGTCCTTTCAATGGCGATGACTCCTATCAGATATTGATCTGGTAAATATACCAGATTAGTAAGTTACGGTGGTACTTTCCAGCCTATTTTGTACGCAATATTATCTGTTACTGGAATAAAATAGGAGATGCGCCATCTATGCGACAATTTCTATACTACACATAAGTATATCTGCTCATCTGCTGTACTATATGGGGAAAAAACTGCTTTACAAAAATAAAATGCGATATTTATTTTTACTTCCATGTAAATATTTAGTTAAATTAATAAATACTGCGCTAGCTTCAGATAAATCTACTAACCAAATTATTTGTTTGATTGGATACAGGAATATTTTTAATATTCCAAAATCAAGTAATAATTTAGTAACTGTAACCAAATGCATGAAAAATGGTTGAAAACTACAAGATCGTTTTTCCCGTGTACAACAGTTTTAAAACCTTCAAACACTATACAGGGTGATTCTCAATATATGCGACAAACTTTAAGGGCTGATTCCCGAAGTTATTTTTATCATAAAAGTTCATAAGAACATATGTCCAAAATCGCTTAGTTCTAAAGTTCTGCAATGTTTAATAGTAAGTTAACATAATTAATGTTTTTATTATAAATTAACAAAATAATAAGTAAAACAAAATTAACTTATACTAACTGTTGAAAATGACCGCCTCCAACTGCAATACAAGCTTCTATCCTCCGTCGTATTGACTGGCGAGTCCGTTCTAAAATACTAGGGGTATTTCGAATTGTTTGAAAAGTTGCGATAATACGATTTCTCAGTTTATCGCCATTTTCAATGACAGTCGTATAAACTAATGATTTAAGGTGACCCCAGAGAAAAAAGTCCAAAGAATTTAAGTCTGGAGACCGAGGAGTCCATGGTTGTGGACCTCCCCGTCCTATCCACCGATCTGGATACGTATTGTCCAAAAACTCGTGAGCAACTAAACTAAAATGCGCTGGAGCACCGTCATGCATAAAATACGTTTGTAATCTTAATTGCAACAGAACTTCCTCCAGCAGTAGTGGTAGCTCCTCTTCAGGAAAATTGCAATATACCTCGCCATTTAACCGCATCGGTAAAAAATGTGGACCTATCAAGTGATCTCCAACAATTCCGGCCCACACATTGACAGAGAATTGATGTTGATGACGGGCATTCACTAGTTCGTGCGGATTTTCTTCGGCTCATATGTTATTATTATGAAAATTAATAATCGCGTTTCTAGAGAATGTAGCCTCGTCGGTGAAGAATATTTGAGCCAAATAGTCAGGACTTTGTGCGATTTTGTGTTGCATCCATTGACAAAAAGCCACTCTTTGCGGAAAATCTGCCGGCAAAAGTGCCTGCACCCGTTGAATGTGATATTGAAGCAACAGTTTCAATATTCTCCAAACTGTGGCCTGACTAATGTTTAAAGCAAACGCAATTTTTCTGGTGCTTGTAGTAGTAGGATGTTCCTCAATTTCATTTAGTACCATTTCTTCACTTGTGGAGTTCTCACTGTAGATGGGTGCCCGTTATCAATCGTCCTTTTTTTAAAATTTCCGTTTTCACTAAAGACGTTGGTGAAGACGGGCAAATATTGATGATGCGGGATGATACGGTTCGGGTATCGTTCTTCATAAAGACGTCTGAGCAGCACGCGAATTTCCCTTGGCAAGACCGTAAACGAAATGCATATCACACATCTCAGCATTCGTGTAATTCATTTTAGAAAACAGAAACTGGCAATAAACTGAATGAATACTCCTGACAACTATCGACAAATATTGAAATGACAAATAAACAATTCCCTCTCAACACAATAGTTTTTGAAGAACCAACTGTGATATTATATCGTATTAGTCATGTTCATAATTTTATTATTAAACATTCAATAACTTTAAAACCAAACCGTTTTGACATATTATATGACTTTTATGATCAAAATAACTCAGGAATCAGCTCTTAAAGTTTGTCGCATATATTGAGAATCACCCTGTATACTGCTGTAAAGTTTCTTGACTTAGAAGTAAATCGGCATTAGCTGAAAAGATTCCAATTATCTCTGAAATTTCTTTAACCTCTCGCGAAAAATATTCACTTTGGTTTGTGTATCCGAGACTTATGCACGTGGGAACATGAATAAAACTAAAATACTTCCGCATATAAAAGCACTCAGCTTGAATACAGGTGCTTGCATTTTTCCATTAAAAGGCAAAAGTTTTAAATCAATGTATACATGCGTGTCCACGCAAATAAACCAAAACGAAATAAAAAGAAATATGCCTAATATAGACCCCTAAGGAATTCCGATGTCTACAGGCAGCAATAGGGAAGAAAAGTTTTGAAATTTATAGTGCGTCGATGATAACGTTGAACGGCGCTAATAGGATTCGTAACGTTTGTGATTATTATTTAAGTTGTTGCAGTTCGAAGGAACATCGCGTATTCTTAAACGCGGAATTTTCACAAAAAAAAAAATACTCGCCGCTCCGGCTTAAGCTTAATTCACTCACTTCTGTTGTTCCATACTTTGCGGAGGCATTAGGCAGACGCGTTTGTCTACCTCGGCGTATAATCGTGAAGCTCCGGTGGCCAAATGAGCGTTTGCCGTGTCAACCGAAGCACAGATAACATCTATTACGGACTGTGGCCGACGCACAGGACGCAGATCCCATCTATCTATATGGTAGCAGGTTGAGATTCAGATAGCGAAAATGACGGCACATTCTACACCTAATAGAGTCTGTGTATAGGTAGCGATTTCTCCCGATAAATATACATTAGATTATTATGATTATCATTATACGATGCGGGATTATTATTATCCATTTGTCCGCGGGGAAAAGTGCATGTAAATTTCATTTACGTATTAAATCTTAATAATCATCTGCGGAATTATAGTTATATGCAGATAGATATACAGTGAGGACGGGTAAGTTGGAACAAATTCATTTAAAATTGAATAAGTTAGGACGATTAGTTAATAACCAAATGATAACGCCTATTTTTTATGTCATTTTTGAATTCTACATCGAATTCCAAATATTTTTCATGAACTATCTAAAAATAAAGTAACGAAACGAAAAGCAATAAAATCTAGCCTGCGAAATCGGGCAGTAATATACTGGGTAACTGTTTAGGGGCCAATTTATCTAACAGATCCTTTCCTGTCGAAAAAAGGGTCGGGTTATTCAACCCTACACGTGCTAATGTGTTTAAATACTTGTAAATACATCTATTTACTAGAACAACATAGGATAGGAGTCATTGCCATTGAAAGGACGATTTCTTTAACGGCACACTAGAGTGCTAGGGTGGTCACTGCGACCAACTCCCCAATACTATTAGTATTTACAACATTCTGACGGCAAAATCCCTCCTTAATGCATGGGTTTTTGGAGATAATTCATTTTCATTTCGATTAAATATGATCGGGGCATTTTGTTGTGTTTACGCTTAAGTCTAAAATGAATAAATGTTATAAGAAAAGGAAAAACATCTTGAATCAACATGTTTATGGTTTTCTGCCAATCTGCATAGTTTTCAAGTTCAAAATAAAGACGACTTGAATCAACTATCAATATCTTTCACTTAAAAGAATAAACTGTTTCAACGAAAAATATATTATTTCCGAAGAAATGCGTGAATTTAAAATCATATTCCTTTTCAAGGAAACACCAAATCATGTTGGCCATATAGAAAAAGTAAAAACTTTTGGTTTAATGCAATTCCTTTTAAATGGAAAAGATATTTCTCTCAGTGTACATCTTTGATAATTTAACCAACATCGTACACACCTAAAAAGAAATGTTCAATTTAAGATTTACATAGTTAAAATATCATCTCCTTAACACCAGAAATATTACAATAGATATTTTTAAAAATATATTTATAAATATTTTCGTGAGAGGTTTTTGAATATATTTTCATATTTTTTTTTCTAAATATAGATAAAATATTCAATTAAATATTTTTCCATATTTTAAAATTAATTAAGCGCATATTTTTTCATAAATATTTGTAAAATATTTATATGAAAATTGAGATTTTTTATGCAATCTATTTAATTTGTCAAAATGAACCTAAAATTGTTCTTGGTTATTTATAATGTATAACGTCGATAGCGAAAAGTTGAAACATCAAAGAGTTGTCTAAAGGCAAGAACTTCTTTTTTCACACTCACCATACAAGTTAGTAATAATAATTCTGGCATCTTTTAAGCATACTGAAGTTTATCAAATTAATCACTATTTTTATTAATTGAACGTGTTCTAAAAAAAAACAAACGTATTTATTATCATTTGATTTGAATAAGCCAATAAAATTTAAAATACTCATTTTTAAAGTCTAGCCTGGCTGGTGCAGGTACAACCCTATGGTTTTTCATATCTTCGGTAGTGGCGCTCTCATGGCGTTTCTTGTGGCCTCTAAAACAATGCCATTGTTATTAGATCATATCATGAATAAAAACATGTACAACATTATCACACCTACTAATACATTTGGTGGAGCATTTACAATAATGGAGTGGTAGCTACATTCTAATACTTTACGAACTTATTTTTACTTTATTTCATAATATTTGAAAACAATTCTAACGTACAAACAATAAAACAACATAACGTATTCTACCTCTATTTGAGGTTATGACGCTTATCTACCGAGATGTAATCTCTTAGCAAATCAACTAGCAATTTTTATTCTGGTAGATGCAGTAAATGATATGATGCATAAAATTCCTAAATTATATTATTAAACGATTTTTACGATAGCGATTTGCGCAAATAAGAATACATATTTCTGAAATCTCTAATTTTTGGAGTTGAGATAATTGTGGGAAACTCATTTGTGCCGCGTAATTCATATTAAGTAAAATCATTTAACGCCCGTTTAACCTTCTCTCACCACAAACGACAGCTTCTTATTTTTAACTAATCAGCGTGCGGATTCTAGATAGCGGAATCATAGCATTTAGACGACCACACTATTAGGGACTAAAACCAGACGCCGCATGTACTATCTATGCGTATAATATATTAATATAATAATAACGACAAGGAAACATCGACAAAAACGCTAACGAATACGATCACGAAGGCAGGCTAATATAACGAAGAAAATCTCACAAACAAATAACTATTTCGAGACGTAAAGAATATCAGAAGATGCATCAATTGTGAAACAGCCTCTGTGATGGTCTCACGATCTTTGCGACATATTTTAGCAGCAGCGGTCTCTCATAATAATACGGAAGCAGCGTACGACATAATTGCTTCGGGACGACAGCTGATGTCAAGAATACATCGACTGTTATCACTGACGTGAAAGTAAGAAATGATTTTAAAAGAACCGTTATAAAGACTCTTGCGTAGGTCGTTCGTGCTGGTAGTACATTCCATCGAGCGCGTCTCGTTTATTCTGCCGATGCATGGATTGTAATGATTGTGTTAGCATTGATGAAGGCGTTCTTCTAAAAGCTTTTTTTCGTTAATTTAACGTTTATTCTTTCCAGGTATTACTATAAGGTTGGATTTGTTCAATGTGAGGCGGTTGATTTTGCGTACGCAATAAAGATTATATGGTTCGATATTTGTGTGTTTGTGTTCGGTTTAAAAAAAGGTGTTGACTTTGTTGGATTTAATTTAAATGTCTGTAAATTCTGCACTTTTATACAAACCTATACGCAGAGAAATATATGAAGTTGGGAGGGTAAAGGCCTAAGTGGAATAGTGTCTTATAGAGAACACCCGTGAAGTTGCTTCAAGTTTCTTTTAATTAGTAGCTTTAATTTAAAACTCGCAAATTTGTGCAGTGCATTCGCCAGACATTACATGCAGCTCAAAAATTAAATAAACAATTATTTTTGCCAAAATATATTTATTTGCGTAATATGAAACAACCCCATGACCAACTATATTTATTTCATATTTTTATAAATGATTTAAAAAATATTAATCTTTCTTGTATATTAGTTATATTAATATAATATGCATAAATATATTTATAGAAATATATTGGAAATACATTAAAACATATATATGTTATGTAGCATTAAATAATATTTTATTGCAAATGTTTCTGTCTCATATATTTTCATAATGTCTGCAAGAATATTTGCTTTGTATTCTGTAAATATTTATTTCATATAAAAAAAAGATTGGTCATTTTTGCTTTTGTAGATTTTGTGCGTAGGACGAATAATATAAAGTGGTTAAATATGCATACATATTTAAGTAGGTATGTACCTATTTAGTGGTGATAGTTTGTAGTTTAAAGATTAAATTAGATAATATATATCTAATATGATTTAATTATGTACGCAAGTTGAGCGCTGTAACTTTTTATTAATATATCTGCGTTCTGTATTATTTATTTGTAATATTTGTAAGTTGCGAACGTCAACACAACACCTCTTATTCACATTAATGATTTAGTATTGTTTATGCGTCTATGGATTAGGTACATAGAATGCATACAAGCACGTGCGTATCATCACCGTTTTCATTCGTTGTCCGTTACCATGTTTATAGTTTATAATAGTATTACGATTAGGGCATATTAGGGTTAACTGTGTAATTAATTGTTGCGGAGTGTGTTTTAGTTTTTGTGTTGACTACGAGGTAACAAAACTTTGACATGTCATTGGCATTTATAAGAATAATTGGAAATGCTTCAATATGCTATGTACAGAAATCGTTTAATAATATAGTTGTAGAATTGTATGCATCATATATGTACTTGCTCACCAGATAAATTGCTAGTTGATTTTGCTTAAGAGATTCATCTCGGTAGATAAGCGTCATAACCTCAAATAGAGTTTAGAATACCGTTGTGTGTGTTTTATTGTTTCCTACGTAGAATGTTTAAATATTATGAAAAAAGTAAAAAATAAGATCGTAAGTATTTAGAATGTAGCTACCCTCTCCAATTATGTAAATGCTCAATGCTAAATGTATATTATTAGGTGTGGATAATGTTGTACGATTTTTATTCATGGTATGATCTAATACAATTGGCATTGTTTAGAGCACAAGGAAAGCGCCATGAGGAGCGCCATAGCGCTATCGATAATGAAAAAGCCATTAGGGTGTTGCCTGGCACCAGCCAAGGTAGACTTAAAAATGAGTATTTTTCTTTTTATTGGCTTATCAAATAAAATGATTATAATACGTTTGTTTTTATTTAGAACACTTCAAATAAAAAATAGTGGTTAATTGATAAACCTTCAGTATGCCTTGAAAGTCGCCAGAATTATTGCTTATTAACTTGGGGGTATGGGAGTGTAAAAAAACAAAGTTCTTGCCTTAGTAACAACTCTATGTATGTTTCAACTTTTCGTCATCTGGTCTGCAGGAAATCAC